>JAOYMZ010000221.1:0-10259 GCA_025802335.1 Pinguicula primuliflora | reverse complement strand
ATAATATGAACTATTCCATGTTGTTCATTACTACACAGCATCATTTTTTTCCTTCACAATTGGGTTGTACAAGTGGAGAAGTGAAGAATATTATATATGTGACGATCCTGAATCAAGTGCAAGAAATCAAAACAAAAATATCAGTAAACAAAGTAAAAACAAAAAATAAAAAAATATATATAATGTCTGGGTCCGGGGCGGGTCCGAGACCTTGGACCTGAACCCGTCCCGCCGGGGGGGGCAATTTTGCCATCCCTAGTTTTAGTTTTTCGGCGGCGAAGCTGTCGTAATATTAATTGTCTTCGTTAAATAAAGTTTAACATTTATGAGTTTTAGAGTTTGGTTCATGTAGGATTTTAGTTTTTCGGCGGCAAAAGCCGCCGTAATATTACTTTTCATTTTTAAATGAGTTTAGCATTTATAATTTTAGAGTTTGAGTTAATAATGTAGGGTTTTAATTTTTCGACGGCGGTCATAATATTAATTGTATTCGTTAAATAAAGTTTAGTATTTGAGATTTTTAGATTTTGAATTTATTATATAAAATTTTATTTTTTACGGCAAAATCGTCGTAATATTAATCAATATTTTTATTTCGTTTAGAATTATTTAAATTCATTTTATAAATTTTTTAGAATTAATTAAATATATATTATTTTAATTAAATTACTAATCCATATATACAAATATAAATAAATATGTAAGAACAGATAGCAGTCCTTAATAAAATCTTCAGTCATCCAAGAAAATCTAGCATTTTACTTTCTAGTTGTATCACCTTTTCATTTCAAAGTGCGTGTTGTTTAACTGTGCAATGAATTACCAAAAAAAAAAAAAAAAACTGTGCAATGTGGAATCTCACACCCACAACGGTCAAAAACGTCTTACTATGTTGTTCCTATTATTAATTGGATGAAGGAAATTTGAATTTTATGGTCTAAACCCAAGTCTGAATAGGTCGATGTGGTCAAAACTCATTATTATGCATAAGTAATTAGGATAAGAGTAAATGCAAGGAACCAGAAATGATTATGGGTAAAGGTAAAAAGAAGAAAATAGAAAAAAGCAGCAAGTATTCAAAATCCCAGCTTTCCTCCTCTACTTCGGTTCCGACAAGCTCAAGTCTGAAAATCGGCACTACTGAGCGCAGGTTTCAGAGGTTTGGAAGATGGAAGCGCCTCCAGCGGCAGCTCCAACTTCTCCTCCATCAAACTCGGACAGCACCCCACCGCCATCTGACACCATTTATACACCACCCAGTGTCGAAGTTTCGCCACCATCTCCTTCCCCATTGCCCTTTCCACCTCCATCAACCTCTCCGCCTACACCTTCTTCCTTACCTCCCACTCCATCTTCATCGCCGTCTACACCGTCTTCAGACCAGAATCCGAGCGTACCTTCGCCAACTCAATTACCCTCCAATCCTCCGTCGGGACGAACACCACCTGCTCCTTCAACACCGGCGCCATCTGGTGGTGCCCCTCCACCGGAACCTTCTAATGATGCTTCTCCACCGGTGCTCTCTGGTGTTATTTCTCCGCCACCGCCGTCAGGTAGGGGTTCCCATCCGCCGCCGTCAGGGAGGGATGCCCACCCGCCGCCTCCAGGGAAGGATTCGCACCCGCCGCCGCCGTCAGGGAACAATGTTCGTCCTCCGGGAAGGGGCTCTTATCCAGCGCCTCCTGGAAGCATTTCTCCTAAATCGCCGTCGGGTACGTCGCGACCACCACCTCCGTCTTCCGGTGGTGGATCCTCGTCATGGCCGACGGACACGGTGGTGGGTGTAGCTATAGGATGCGCGGCAGTGGTAGTGATCGTGAGTTTGCTGTGCATATTGTTTAAGAAGAAGAAGAATGGAAGACAACATCCAGAATCCTACATGCCTCCACCACCACCACCCGGCCCTAAAGGTGAACTCGACTTCAAATTCAAACCAGACATTCCATTTAGTTCTTTTTTTCTTTTTTTGACTTCAATTTTTGTTCTGTCGTGGGCTACTGCTTATTTTTATCTTTCTGTTCGAGAATTCATTCGTTAGAATGTTAGGTCCACCTTATGTGAATTTCCACTTACCCCGCTTATAAGCCCGCCTAGCGGGTGATTAGACGGCTAACACCGCCCCGCTTCCACCTAGCGCTTTCTTTTTTATTACATTCTTTCCCTATTAGTCATATTGAAACCATTCCACTAGCTTTGTCAGCATTAAGCTCAATACAAGGAAAGAAGTAGGGAAATTATGTAAAAATATAGATTTCTAGGGAGAAAATGAAGAGGGTCGAGTGAAATGAATAAGATCTTAGGACAGCTGTTAGGAAAAATCAATAGAAGCTCGTTACCTTTGTATGAATTTTACTACGAACAATCTTGCTATTTCAACGCGGTTTAAGGATCATCCAATTCCTATCCATTCTTATGTATGCCTTGCATTTTGTAGTTCAACCATATGGTGAGCAAATGCAGAATTGGCAGCAAAGCATGCCGCCCCCCGCACATAATGTGATCATCATGCCTCCCAAACCTTCGCCACCTTCCGTTGGTTTTTCAAGACCTCCACCTCCACCTCCACCCCCTCCTTACATGAGCAGCAGTGGAGCTTCTGAATCCAATTATTCTGGCACTGATACTCCACGTCCCTTGCTTTCACCTAACATGTCTTTTGGGGCTACCAAAAGCATGTTTACATATGAAGAACTGGCTTTGGCAACTGATGGATTCTCTGATGCAAGGCTGCTTGGTCAAGGTGGTTTTGGTTATGTGCACAAGGGAGTCTTTCCGAACGGGAAGGAGGTAGCAATTAAGAAACTTAAAGCTGATAGTGGACAAGGGGATCGAGAATTTCAAGCTGAGGTGGAGATCATAAGCAGAGTGCATCATAAACATCTGGTGTCGTTGGTTGGATACTGCGTTACCGGGATGGAGAGGATTCTTGTATACGATTTTGTTCCAAATAATACCTTGGAATTTCATTTACACGGTTAGTTTTATTCTCACTTGTCTTTCGAAATTAATATGTTGGAGAGAAATTTTAACATACTGCTGTACACTCTCATGTACTCAATGCATATGTGACCTGACTCATGTCTACCTTCGCATTATCATGTTTATAGATGTAAAACTTAACCTAAATGCATTAACTGCTCATGGATATTTTAGCAAGGGGGAGACCAGTCGTCGATTGGTCTATGCGACTGAAGATAGCTTTAGGTGCTGCAAGAGGACTTGCATATCTGCATGAGGACTGTAAGTTATCATGTTCTGTATGTTTCACTCGCATCAGAAACGCAAATACTAGTCATACAGAAAATTTTTATACAACATTCTGTATGACTAGTGAAACGACGGGTCGTTTCGTAATATTTGAAGTGACAAAAAAGTGAAAAATATAAAACGACTTCGTTTTACTAGTCATACAGAATGTTGTATCAAAATTTTCTGTATGCCTACCATTGTTGCATCAGAAAATGGAGAATAATGTTCCTTGCATGAGATCTTGATATGTTTTGTGCATTAGGTCATCCAAAAATTATTCACAGAGATATCAAGGCTTCCAATATTCTATTGGATTTCAGTTTCGAGGCAAAGGTAATGTGTTCTGACCCTTGGCCACTTGCATCAAAAGGCTTCATCTATTCTCTTTCTATTTCAATGAGGAGTTGAATCTCAAATAAGCTTTGACAAAATATGCATTTAGTTTGAACTCACACATTCCAGGATTTGAATGATGTACCTAGTCCTATAAAAAATTAAACTTGTTTGATTAGAAACAATATCTGTTGATTTGAAATGGGTGTTTATGAATTTATTTACATACTCAGGTTGCTGATTTCGGTCTTGCAAAGTTCTCTTCTGATGACCACACTCATGTCTCTACCCGAGTTATGGGAACTTTTGGGTAGGAGAAGTTTTGCCCTTATCTCGACTCAAACTTACAAACTAAGCTGCATTTCGTTGTTTACGCTTTCTTTATATATCTTGTCTGAATATCCATGAATAATTTCAACTTATGTAACATACTCTCTGGATCTTTCTATTATCACTTTGCCTTTTGGCAGCCTAATAAATCATGTGACCGTTGTACAAAATTCAGGTATCTAGCACCAGAGTATGCTTCATCTGGAAAACTTACTGAAAAATCTGATGTATTCTCTTTCGGTGTTGTTCTTCTGGAATTGATTACTGGACGACGGCCTCTTATTACTGATGTAACAATCTTGGAAGATAGTCTGGTAGACTGGGTGAGTGAGTCCTTTGCCTTTTCGAATAGCATTAGCAGCTGCTGCGATTCATCTACCCACACATATGTTAAAACATAATTGATATCTAATATAGGCGAGACCTTTACTCATTCGAGCTCTTGAAGATGGAAACTTTGATGTGCTTGTTGACACAAGGATAAGAAACAGCCACAATCATGACGAGATGGCTCGCATGATGGCTTGTGCTGCTGCTTGTGTGCGTCACTCAGCTAAGCGTCGCCCAAGAATGAGCCAGGTTGATTACTCCCCTTTTACTACAACTACAAGGCTAAATATCCAAGTAGTATATTTGTGATTTAAGTAGGATTTTGACGGTTTGGTCTCACAGAATCCATCTCAGTATAGAAAATGGACCCTATCCTAATCCGGGCTCGGACCTCGTGTATGCAGATACGCGTGTGTAGACCAACTTAAATAGGAAGATGTGTGCTACTCTCTTTAAAATTTTGAGGCAAAGTTAATAGATTGTAGTACCGCATTCCTATTTAAGTTGTTGATTTTGATTTGTGAAATCTATTTCAACAACATTAAACCATGAAAGCAAATGATTGTATGAATTCTATTAGCACAATTAGTCCGTAATGAGCAGGAGCTACATGTAACTAAGATGTTTTAGATACATTAAACTATGCTGGAGTACAAGTGAAGATTCTTCTCCTACTATAGGTGAACAGAGGAATTTCCTTCAACTGGCAACATGCTATGTAGCTGACAAAACGACTCCATAACCTTGTGATGCCTGAATTTCTGGGGTTTGGGTGTGTGCATGCAGTGCCCATATGGCACTGCGGGATTGGTGTGACAGGTGACCGGTGTTTTAACACTTTGTGTGGGCTCGCTGACCGACCAATTCCGTAGTGCCACGGGGGCATTGCATAATATACTGTGAGGAGCTCACTGTATACTCTCAATTCCGAATTTCTGAGTAGGGTCATGCTTCTGAAGAAAGTTGGAACTAGGAGATACTACTATATTACGCTGTTATTACCTGATTTATAGTTGGATTGTTACTGAACAGGTTGTGAGGGCCTTAGAAGGAGATGCCTCTCTGTCGGATCTGAATGAAGGAACAATTCCTGGCAACAGCTCGGTATTTGGTTCTTACAGAAGCTCAGGCCGCGACTCATCCCAATACAGCGAAGTCATGAAAAAACTCAGGAAAACAGCTTTTTCTAGTCAGGAATATGGAACCACAGGGCAGTACAGCAACCCAACGAGTGAATATGGCCTAAATCCATCTGGCTCAAGTAGTGAAGATCAGCAAACGAGAGAAATCAGATGCTTGCATAGAAAAGGAAAATAGACGCTTTGCGAGGAAGAACTTAAAAAGGCTAATTTTTTTATTTTTTTCGTTGTAGAAGAAAGAAGATAATAATTGTTCTCACAAAGAGTGCATTTTAAATCATTTCATGAGGTGCATGTGTTGAGTATGAGTTAGAGTGTATTTATTTCGTGTAAGGTCCCGTTTACTGCATGGGATTAGGGTTGATTAGGGTAGTTATCGACATTTTTTGCGCTCGTAATCAAATTGGAAAATTCGTTTACTGTGAGGTGGATTTAGGTCGTTTTTAAAGGTATAACTCTTTCAATCCCGGGTAAAATGTCGGTGGATGGATTGAGAGAGTTATTTGCATCTATCAATTGTGTGATTCAGTTTGATAAAATCTTTGGGCAACGTAAAAAGACTAAATTGCCCCTGACTATTCCACACAATTACCACTCTACCTTCCCATATGTACTGATATCTCAATCCCAAAACTTCTCCTTTACCCGATTTCCGCCTTCTGGACGAACCCTAACTTTCGCGATTCATCAAATTCGTCTTTGACCGGTTGATATTCATGGATTTCCTGCAGAATTGTCTTGGTTTGAAGAGATTGGTAAGGGTAGATGTCTCCGACAAATATGTTTTCTTCTCTTTTGAGTGATCGATCCGCGTGTATGTTATTATGAACTTGGCGAATTTTGCCCTACTTTCATGAATACTTGATTATCTGTTTCCGCATAGTCTTGGTTCAGTTTGCAATTTTAGATGCACTTGATAAGGTAAAATGCCTTGAGAGCAAAAAACGAGTATGTCGTATTGACGGAATTAGGTACAGCTTAATTAACCGTCTACCAAAACAAGTTGAGTACTTGAATAAGTTGGTGTTGGTCATGAGAATGACTGTTTTGACACTCTAAGGATGACCAAGGATGCCTTCTACCATCTTTGCACCATTCTTCGTGCTGGCCAAATGGTACATAAGTAAGGATGACCAAGGATGCCTTCAATTTTAGATTCTTCGTTTTGACACTCTAAGGATGACCAAGGATGCCTTCAATTTTAGATTCACTCGACCATGTATAGAACCTTGAAGGTTCTAAACGAGTGTGCCGCCCGGACGGAATTAGGTATAGGTTAATTCAGTGCCTACCTAAACAAGTAGAATTCTTGAACAATGTGGTCTTGGAAAATGATATTTGACTGTTTTGACAATCTAAGAATGACTAAGGTTGCATTCTATCATCGTTGCAACGTTCTTCGTGTTGGACAAATAATTTGTGATGATGTTTACGTTAGTGTAGAAGAGAAAATTATATTCTTTAACATAGTAGGTCACAACCATAAGTTTAGAACCGTTATGTATAATTTTCAGAGGTCCAGACGCACTATATTTAAATATTTTCATGAGGTCTTAAACACAGGTTATCAAACTCAAACTATTTGTTCAACTTGTTCCCGTACCAGAGAATTCTACGGATGAGCGTTGGGGTTTCCGGTAAGGATAATTTTATAGTTCATTTTTATATTCTTTGGTCATTTATAACTTATGTGCTAATAAGTATATATATTGTGCAGGGTTGTCTGGGGGCTCTTGACAGTACATATGTCCCCATTCATGTCAAAAACAAAAAAATACTGTGCTTCAGGACAATGAAAGGCCTGATAGCTATCAACGTCCTAGGTGTATGTGAGGGATCCTATCAGGATGGGAGGGATCAACTGCTGATGCACGAGTGATAAAAGATGCATTGAGTCAACCTGATAGATTGTGAGTTCCTCAAGGTACTTTCTTCAATTAATTTTCGTGTTTTCAAGGTACTGCATTCAATTAGTTAATAGTATGTTGTGCTTTGAAGGCACATACAACCTTGCGGATAATGAGTACATGAATAGCGAAGTTTTTTTGGTTCCCTATCATCGTACACGATATCATCTGTGGGAATGGGTCACTGGGAATCGAGCTTCACAGAATGCGAAAGAGTACTTCAATCTGAAGCACTGTAAGGCACGAAATGTGATTGAGTGCAGTTTGACATCCTAAAGCGTCACTGGGCAGTGTTGAGGTCCTCTATGTACTACAACATAAGGTGTCAAATCAGGGTAATATATGCTTGTGCTATTCTTCACAACTTTCTCAAAGATAATCAACCCCATGACTTTCTAGAAGAGTCTAAGGATGAACCAGACACATAGAGTCAGACATACATAGATTTTCCTACAGAATATATTGTGACCTTGGAACCATCTCCTGCATGAACAATGAAGATGGATGAAATGGCCACTTTTATGTTTGCAAGATATAGAAATGTGGTCCTTGGGCAGAATAAATGAACTTGTACTTCTCTTTACAAGTATTGTTGGCTTATTTTTCGAGTGCAACATTGATTAATTGGCTTGTTTTTTGAGTGTATGATTGTTGGAACTGGTATTTTCTATGAGTGTTGTTGGCTTGTAAAATTTTAGATTCGGATTCATTATTTTTTCGAGTTTTGTTGTATGGATTGTTTAATTTTTGGATTCGGATATCACTGAAAGCATGTTTACTTGTGTTTGATTTGGTTAGCATTTAGTTATGGAGTGTTTACAGCGTGAAGGGCATTTTAATCATTAAACCATCATTTAACTGTTCAATTAGTCTAAATCTACTTCAAAGTAAACACATGAAATCAAAATTAACTCAATCAAAATCAAATTCGAAAGGTTGTTTATTACATTTGATGTTGCTATCGGTAATGCTCCAAATCAAACTTAAATTCGAAATCTTAAATTTGCAATAAACGGACCCTAAGAGATTTGCATTTTGCAAATATTAAATTTTAGTGAGAATTACATGTTTTAAGTGGAGCTTTTGTTCTGTTTTTTTAAAACACATAAGCACTACTTTCTATTTTCAAAAGTCGAGTTGGATATTTTATATCTTTTAAAACATTAATACCAAGGGAGAGCATTATGTATACAATCTTGGCATGTGCAATTCGCGTACTATTTGTGGTTGGTATCATCCATTTTTGAAATTGGTTGCACCATTGGAAAACTTATACATAGAAGATGAAAAGCCTCATGTTCCGGCATGATTCCGACGACTTCGTCGCCGATAATTTTTAAAACTCTATTAAGAACTATTTAATCCAAGGGAAAAAAGATTTTTGAATGATAAAATTGCCGGAACCATGCCGGAACATAGAGCTTTTCATATCCTATGTATAAGCTTTCCAATGGTGCGACCAATTTCCTAAATGGATGGTACCACACACAAATTATATACAAGTTGTGCACGCCAAGATTGTACACATGAAGATTTCCCTTAATACCAATATTGCATGTTAAAAATTCTTGTTTAGTTAGAAATTCATGCTGAAGTAGTTTGGTATTTTAGTTAGGCTTCTACTTTAAGAGTTGTCTTTGTTTTGTACTGATTATATACTAGTTTTCATGTCACTAGTGGGTTACACAGTTGCTCTGAAGTAAATGAAATAAACTGAATTTGGATAAAAATCTTGTACTAAACAAGTTCCGAGTAAGTTTCTGATTTATATTTTCAACATTTAATTTTTAGGATGTGTTTGTAGCATGTATAGGAATATATGTATTGCTATTACTGGGATTCGTTGATTATACTTGACTGCTTTATGCTTGTAACACACTTATTTATCTACCTGCTGAGCTTGCCGCTCTTACATGATATATGATCTGATTGATATACTGATTTTGTGTTGTTTAGACTTGAAATATATTCTGTTTAGAAAACCTAATAGTATTCCCGAATAAGTTTCTGATTTATATTTTCAACATTTAATTCTTAGGATGTGTTTGTAGCAGGTATAGGAATATATGCATTACTATTACTGGGATTTGTTGATTATATTTTACTGCTTTGTGCTTGTAACACATTATTTATTTATGTCTGAGCTTGCTGCTCTTATATGATATATGATATATGATCTGATTGATATACTGATTTTGTGTTGTTTAGACTTGAAATACAAATATTTGATATAGGTTGTTTGTGTTAGAAAACCTAATAGCATTCTATTTGATTAGGAGTCTAATTTATGTTTTTAAGTATTTGAAACTTGTTTCTTTGAATCTGATTATTTGTCAAATATGCCTACTAGAATAGAAATAGAACTTTTTGATGGCAAACGTAATTTTAATAGCTGGATTAAGAAAATGAGAACTATTTTATCATATAACTAGTAAATGCCCGTGTCTTCCAAGACACGGGTTCGAGATGTGCATGACCAGTGGTGAGATCATAAACACATTGAACAAAGTGTAGTTAGTATGTAGTATTAAGTCTGAGATTAACATAAATTCCTGCTTGTTGCACCAGATTAAAAAACTTGACCAAATTACATCTCTCTTCGTAATAATGCTGCAATAGGGCGTAGAAAACAATACCATTCAGCCATTGCAAAATATTGCAGAAAAACTTATTCGAAAAATAAAGCAGAACAAAAAAGACAAACCTTTACAGGCTCAGGTTCATGCGCATTCCAAAAAACGTAAGTCTGAATTACGTCCAAACCACCTTCTTTTACCTCCTGAATGAGATTTGGCCACATCTGTAAAAAAAACAATAAAAGATAAAATAAAAATCTTAAGAGGCTCTCAAAACATCACAATTCAAAGCACATTTGAGGTAAATATACCTCGTTCGAGTGAAGTCATGTATATAAACAATTAAGAATGCATATATATTGGCAATATAAGACAACAAACATTTATAGGTTGTA
>JAOYMZ010000220.1:0-10261 GCA_025802335.1 Pinguicula primuliflora | reverse complement strand
ACTTTTGATCTGAACCGTTGAATTTTGATCCAACGGTCCAGATTAGAATTCGGCACAATCATTCAGCACATCATTCGAGAGCGGAAAAAAATTCCATAACATACATCTTCCATAAAAAGTAGGAACACACATCTTCCAGAAAAAATTAATCTATTCTAACCTGGAATACATGATTTCGGCTGCATATCATCCAGTATTGTATCTCGATAACACAGAAGCTGGACTGAAAGTTTGTCATCCTGAGGAGATTATATATCTCCTTCCTACAATGGCAATCATCACTTTGCATCTCTTCAAGGCCTTTTGTTCCATGACTCTAAGTTGAGCAATTATTACTACATCAGAAGAGGCTACCACCCTAGTTTCTTTGCTAATTCCCAAGCTTTTACAGCATGATCAGTATCTCTTTCGCTATCCAAAGTTGTAGCCACTGCACTTGCTTTTTTCCTCCCACTAACCTCCAAAGCTAAAGCTGAGTTCCTTATCCGGATTTACTCCCCTTCAGTTTCCTTCCTGTTTTCTCTTTCAGACTCCTAGAGGGTTTTGTTACAACAGAGTGTTCTCCCATTATTGTACGGTCAAGCGTATTAGGGGTGAGACTAATAAATGGTTGCAATCCAAAGGGGTTTGGTGATGCATTCACAGAATCCTCCTCACTTAGTTGGTGCTGAACAGGAGGGCTATCGGTCTGTGAGTTTAGCTCGGACTCTGGGCTCTTGTTACCAAAGTCTTGCAGATTTTGCATCTGATTTAGCTGGACAAATTTTTGTATGCTTTCTGCTGCGTATGGTCTACTTCCCAATACTAGATGTCTACTTGCTAGTACTGAGTAACACCTCCAATGTGGTAAGTTCCCTGCTGCACCTCATTCAATTTTTCCAGAAAAAGATGTTCTCCCACCATGAGGCCGAAATGAGAGTGCTGAAACAGCAGCAACATCCGTCTCATTCACTACCGTTTCTAGTTTCCATGATTGCTTACTGATATCTTGTGTCTACTGCACGTCAACTGCGCGTTTGTACACCTCCACAGATCCTTCTTCCAACAAGGTTACCTCATCCTTTGATGTCGTCTCCTTCTCCATATTCTCTGCTTCTTTCGGAGTTTCCAACACAGTGTCAGCAACCTCAATCTATGGCTCCTCTTGTTCAATTACATTTTAAGCTAAAATGGCAGCTGAATTCCAACGACGAGGTTTAACAAAGTGCAGAATTTGTTCGGCTACGAACTCTAGATTTTCTCCAGCCTCATCAGAGAGTGAAACCTCATTTAATGGAGCCTCTACAGCGTCATGATGCATACTGTGAGGGCTTCCTTTTCTGTTGCACATCTTTAAAACTGTAGACCCAGCATCCACCTCTTGATTGCTGCTTGAAAGATTAACCTGCAGTGTCAACGCGTTTTGATCCCTCACCTCCAATTGTTCCGACGAGCAATGAAGTGGGGTTCCACTTATACGGAGCCATATTGGAAGAACCAGCTTGCCATTAACAACTTTCCAGTGACGAAGATTAATCCCACACAAAAGCTCCTTAGTCTTACCATCATTCAGCAGCCTTAATTTCGTCTCTTCATTGGTCAGCTTTACCAAGATTTCACCACCCTCGAGTCTTACCACTATGCTTTCTTTATAGCCTTGCAGATGTAGGATGTTGTTCATTGTAGCCAAGTCTAGTTTCAGTTCAGGCAGTCCCACCAATCAAGACTCTAACCACAAAAGAGCATCAGGTTGAGTAGAGTAATCCATCGTTTCCATGGGTGCTTCCATTTCTTCAGTTGTTGACCATCTCCTTGTCGTAGCTCTGGAGCGAGTAATTCTGTGTAGGTGCAATTCTCCTAGTTCTTTAGCCTTGCTGAATTATAGCTGACAAGTTCCAACACGACAACCATTAAGATATTAAGCAGCTCCTCTGGGTTACAATTTTGGTTGAATCTGATGAAGCCATATCGCTGCCCATTGATATGTAGTCTGTTATGGGCGTAGATGTCGCGAATATCCCTCTGGGACTTGAAAAAGGACCACATTTCTTTCTCAGTCCATGTTGGTGGAAAATTTGAAATGAAAAAGGAGATGGCATTTGAACGGAGCTTCTGGATGAAGTCTGGAAGTTTTTTATGCGGCTGCCCAGCTGTATGTAGGTAACCTCTCTGTTTGATTCCCCCCTTTTCGGCGCAGGTTTTCCACATTGACCCAGTCAATTTCAGCATCTCCCTCTGTAATCAGAACAGAGTTTTCAGATTCTTCCAACATCGACGGCATTTCTGGCGGATTTGTTTTGGGCGGCTCACCAATGACGTTTGCTCCCATTTCTGGATGTAAGAGATGTAATCCGGCCACTGGCCGATGAGGCGGGCCTTCCTTCGGTGTTGGAGAAGGCAATACACGGCCGTATTCTGATAGTATGGTTTGAATTTTGAAAAATAATTTTAGTGAGAGGTGAGAGCATTTAAGTCGTGCGAGAGACATATTTTTAACTGTGATTTTTTTTTGCTGTTATTTTCACCCATTTGAATGGATTTCATCAATACAAAGTTTATAAACATAATATTAAAAGACCATATTATGAGCAGCGACCTAGGCTACGCGGGACAGTGAGTGAATCTATCCCCGCCCCGCCCCAACCCACCTCATTATGATCCATATCTTGCATCCTTTGAAAGAACACAATTGCATTAGGCTTAATACAGGGAATGGCCTATGCGCTAGAGATAGCTACAACTACAGTGCGGTATTGCACAGGGTCACAAATGTTGACTTATGATAATAAAAAAAAAAAAAATGTATACCAGATTAGAGATTAGTGACTAGTGACATTCCCAATAAGCCCACTAATTTTTCTCTATGTATACATGGAATGCAAAGAGAGAATCCTCAAGAAATCAAACTATCTAGATGCACAGATTATTTTTTTCTGAGGGTGATACAATAAAACATCTCTTCAATCTCACCCATTGGCCTATTTGTATGCAAGTTATGGCGGTAACAAGCAAAATCTATTTTTCGTATCTAATTCATTATTATTGGCACACTAACTCTTTTTTTGTTTTTTGATGATTTATAGGTATCCAAATCCTTCTGACTAGTCTCAGTAAGAATTCCTGTGGTGACCCACCAACGAATTAGGCAAAACTCAAGGCCGAGCTGGTATTGGCACACTAACTTTGAATTGAATTATTCTTCTTTTGTTCCCAATCAGTATGCGGCCTACCAAATTAAGAAGGCATCCATCATCATCACCAACAACTTTATCCACCTGTTGGTGTGCCCTCACAAACACAAACCACAAGTATGGGGACCAAACTGCTACTAATTGCCTATTTTCTTGTATGTATTTTTAGAATTGACACACTCCATAAATTTCTTATGTGCCAACGATTACAACCGCACAGGCAACTACACTTATTTTGTAATATGTGGTTGTGATGATTAACACATAGGGAATTTACGAAAGTGTATCAAAGTAGAGGATAGAAATAGTATTAAAGGTGGACCATAGAATCATAAAGAATGTTAAAAAGGAAGCATACGAAAACAAAAAGACCTTCAGCCATGTATATCAGTATTAACAGGAAAAGGAAATAAAGTGAACAAAGGAAAGGGCAGAAAACCTACCAGCCAAACGAGAAGGAAATCCATTTAGGTTTTCGATTTCTGATTTTCCGGGAAAGTTGTACATTGTCAACTTCAGAGTAAATAAATAAATAAAACCCACTTTACTTATTAAAAAAAGCAGGAAAAGGAAATCAATCAAAGCACATGTAAAGAAAGTAAGAGTAGGTCCACGAGCCTGCTTGCAGTTGTTGACTGCCTTCTTTAGTGCAGGCTGTTGGAACTACTTTTGAAAAAGTCTAGAATGATTGGTTATCACTTTTCTCGAGCTTCTCCTCCTGCCTTTCCCAGGGGATATATACTTTTATAGGATGTCATCCTGCGGTGATTTGGTGTTCTCATGTTAGAAAACAACATATATATGACAATAAAACATAGAGAAAACCACCTCAACTCAAGGGAACTTTCTAGATAACATAGAGATGTGATATCTGTCAGGTTTCTCACATGATAAAAAAACCCAATGAATGTGTTGTAACAAAACATACAGTTATCCAGAGAGGTTATACATAGCACAGAGAGACGTATAATTCCTGTCATGATTCTCCAACGAAGGTGTTGTACGCATGTGTAACAAAAGATAGATAAACTATTATGTAATTGTACCTGTTAGTTATTGATTGCTTCCTGTTATTTAGTTGGCCGCGGATCTTGGACAGCATCATGCTAAACAGTCCTCAAAGACTTGGTGCAGAAACTCAAGAGTTTCAGTCCCCCTTTTTGTCTAGTTCTTGAGATATACAGAGCCTAATATACACTACTGGGTTGTTGACCAACAAATCAAATTACGCTCTTGAAGCTTTGCTAAATAGTACGATTTCAGCCTCTAATTTGACATCGTTAACACCAACTGCAACCCATGTTTCAGCAATTTTCTCCACATTCCCATCTAATATGTCGAAAATGGTGAAGGCCCCTATAGTCCCCGAAAATTTTTAGGTGTGAGACCTTATGTACCGGACAACATTTCTTAGGTGTCGAATTCTAATCCCGTATGTCCAATATTGATCCGACGGTCAGGATTAGATCACTTAAGTTAAATGAGTGTTTAAATCCTGGCCGTTCACCGTGACAGAATTAGAATTCGATACCTAAGAAATGTTGTCCGGTACATAACGTCCCACACTAGAAAACTTTTGGTATAGTTCCTAGTGAAACAGATGAAAGGGTTGAAGCGTTGTCACAGCTAGACATGCTTGCGTCATTTGTTTCCTCATTTGTAAGCGTTTTAACCATTGGGACAATGGCTCCATTCAGATAGATGACCCTGTCATCTCCAGACTCCAACTACTAACATTTTTCGCAGACCCTTACCATAAACCAGCTCTTTATACATATGACCAAACGGCAAACACTACTAGCTTGATAGACAAGGCAGTGGTCTCTTTTATTTGGGACACTGCTTATGCTAAATCTGCAGATGTAGTGCATCTGCAATAATCACATACTGTCACCAACAAGAAAGTAAAATCCAGAGCTTCGAGATTCAGAATTACCAGGATCACCATGGTCCTCACTACCAGAAAACAAGTCCCTTCCACAGATATCATCCACACTAGAGCCCAGTCCTGCATGAAGTTATCCTTCTGATTAACCTACAAAATCTCTAAGGTACAGTGATATAATTAACTTATTCATTCCGAAAATTTGTACACCTGTCTGTCCATTATGAGCAAGAAATATCACTGAATGCTCCGCAGGAGTCCCCTAATGCAGCTTCATAGATCCTCCTTGCGCTTCCATCCATGTTATCTACACCATATATGTATAAAGCAGTTGAACCAAAAGAACTTGGAGTTTAGAATGGACTAAAGAACAATAACAAAAAGAAACCATATATCGGACGTCAAAAAAATGTCTTGGTACGACTTTTCTAAAATACGCTTGTGTCAACGAAGATTTTATATACCGTCAGCATCTAGGCATGACTCGGTTAGTTAGAATAGGCAAAGGCATATATTTGAATTTTGAGGAATTTTTAAGAAGGCATGTATAATATTAAATTCACACAATTCACGACATTTGATATGGATCTATTCTGATTGTCCTCAGCGTGTTCGAACGCAAATTGGTATGAATAGGATTGAACTAGAAAGAGGGAGGATATCGTCACAAATATGGCACATATAACCCCGTGGCTCAATGAAGTTTAAAGTTTAATACAGAATCCAAAAATGAATTATCTAGCCATTTGACATTAGTAAACAAGAAAATTTAAGCTAAAATAAAATTATCTCAAATAAGTTTTGCTTGGCTGATCACGATAGAAGACAATGTGAAGGCTGGGATATAATGGCTTGTCTACCAAAGGATAGAGCATGCAGCAGATAATAAACGGCCAGGATTAGGTTATAGGTACTTTTCCCGCACACAACTAGATAAGAGTACCCTGCAGTTTTTTTGTATTTATTTAACTAGCCGAAATTCAAGAAAAAAAGACGTTAAACATGGCTTCCAATCATGGTAGAAACTATGATTATAGGCATTAGGAAATAACTAACCGAGCTACCAGAAGTTTCTTTCGGAACATCTGGTGACCACAACAAGAAAATGGCCGGCCACCGATTATACTTAAATTGAAGATTGGAAAGTCCATCCGTCGATATCCAACATGCTCTTCACCCAATGCTGAAAAAAAATGCTTCAATACCCAATATGCAGCCAGCAATGACAATTTCAAAATACCACACATGCCAAAACACGAAGAATAGCATACTTGATGAGTGAGACTAATACACCATCTATCATATGTTATGAACCTGGGATCTATATTTTGATGGGATATGGGATTAAGGCTCAATTTACAGAGATTCCAGGATCTTCTCAAACTCTAAGATGTATGAAACCTTCGAGCTCATTCCAGAGAACCCGTGCCTTACTATTCACGAACTAGAAGAAATCTTTTCATTCAACTTCAAGCTCTATTTTCTTGTCTTAGATGTAAGATGACTCTTTAAATAGAGTTATAAGAAAGCACTCTACCCTTACAACTACTACAATTAAAGAAATTAATTTAAATACAAAGCCCAATAAACTTAAAATACACCAACTATAAGATTGGATATTCCAAGATGAAGAGTCTTTTGATATACTTTAGAGTCCCTTGGGAGTCATGACATTCTGTTGCTCAGATTTATGTGAATGTAATTTATAGCTCGGTTTTTAAATTCTCAACCTCAGTATTTGAAATTATTTCGCAGTTAAAGGGCATGTCATTTTGCTCTTAATCTAATAAGTCTAGTAATCTTTAAGATCGGCTAGTTGCAAAATAACCTTTCTCAATCTAGACATGTCGCCAGAATTTTTTTCGCCTCAGACAGTCTTCAGTCCACACAATAAAAAGAAATCACCTTAGCTCTTTATATTTGCAGATCACATATATAATGTCCGTATTTTATTTATAGAGCGTTTCATCAACGTGAATACATTTGCATGTGAATGTTTCTGTTAGAATTGACTGGGTAAGGTAGCTGCACCAACCAAGTGTTTCTTTTACCAACGGTCATGCATTAGTACCCTCTTAAAAAAGGTGGTAACTTCTGTCAATACTGAGCATTAGAGTCACATACTTAAATTTAAAGTTTATCGATCCATTTAGTTTGAGAATCACGTACAACATTAAAGGTTGACTAAAGAAGCTAGAAGTTGCATGAAATTTTGTTTAAAAGTGTATAAGCTGTCGGAGAACTCACAATTTCAGTTGCTTTTGAACACCATCCTTTTCCTTCCCACTGCAATCCGAAAAATTAGTTACATATATAGTGGATGATCAATGAAACGGATTAAATAAGCCACCAAAGTGCATGTCTCTAGGGTAAAACAATGTTACTTGTTAGGATATAACCTTAGATCATCAAATTTGAAATCATGATACAAATATTGGATCTTTTGAAAATTAGTAACTTCACTGCAGAACGCACTTTAGCGAAACAAAGTAATTTGAAGAGAATCCAGATAGTATTACTGTTAGGTAAACACAAATGAAGCATTAAGATAGCATAACAAAAAATGGAACCAACAGAAACAAAAACTTATGCATACATTTACATAGTCCAAGGGTCAATTCCCCACCAATAGATATTCATATTGATACATATTGAGAAGATGTCGACTTGGATGCTAATTGCAAGATGAACATATATGATTCATCTTGTAATTTAATATGGTAAACCCCATCGTCAAAGTAGTCTAATGAGGTTTGGAAACATTAAAAAACTACAATGCTTGTAGTTGATTTGAGACCCTATCATCCATAAGATATACCTTTAACAGTACATCAAATGCGCATGAAACAGGCAAACTTACTTTGAAGAGAACTTGTAAGTACTCCAGGCATCATGGTTTCCCAAAATGACTACTTTAGGAAAATTAAGATTTGAAATACTTTTGACAAGATCAACATTCTCATTACCAAAATCACCTGCAGACACATCCGAATTATAACACTAGCAGGAGGAACCAAGGACAGATATCTCGGCAAAGTAATCCCGCAAGCTGATCCATAAGTAAAAGCACAACAAAAGTTTCAGAAGAAAACACCAACCTGTCCGTCTGCAATTCCGGAATGAAAAAGAAACAAAAAATCAGAATCATATCGCGGTACAAGGTTAGAAGAAACCCAATTAAGCTTCTGTTTTTTTATCAATCACAGCAATAAGAAGCAAGGCAGGTCATTTATCATAAACAGAAATAGTACTACGAAATTCGGTAGTAAAATGACTCATCATTTATTAGAGCTTAAGTAAATCCTAAATTGTTGCTGCCTAATGCTGCCTAAATGTCCAAGCAAGCCAAAAGATAATATTGATTCACAATACTTGAAATCCTGACCTTACATCATCTAGTCCTAACATTCTCGGAAAATTAGGCAAAGACCAACCCGTAATTTACACTTCAGAGAAGAACAAACAGAAAATATAACCTTCAAAAGTCGCAGTGCCTGTGTATCTTCTTCGAAACTCCAACAGTCATGCTATGGCAAAAGAAAGTTTCCATAATTAAAATAGATAAGCAAGGAGATGGCATGTAATTCAAGCTTTTGACGGGGCAAATTGAAAAGGATGGATAAAAATTACGACGTCTCCAACGATGGCGATTCTCATAGGAGTCGCCATTGGCAATCCACAGCGAGTGAGTCTGAAAGGCGATGGAGAAGAGAGAGCCCAGAGGACAGACGGCGGCGCGTACAACCACGTGCAGCCGCAGTTGTTATACATGTGTAGATTAGTTGTAGTGGTAATTTGGAACGGACGATCCGCTCCCGGAGAGCCCCGATTTTTCCCACGCCCCCGTCCCACTCATCCGGGCGCGTGGTGTGCCCGTGCTTGTAGGTGGATCTGGTGTTGAAAATTTTATATAGCATAAAAAACTGGCACTAAAAACATAGTCCTTAGTCCTTGAATTTATATTTAATTTTGAATTTATAATATTTAAATAAAATTTTAAATTTTATTCGACGGCACGAATCAGAATAATATCAGTAAAAAAATAAGTATTTTGCAGGTATAAACTTAATCTAACTCGATCCGGCCCGCCGGCCAACTCTCTGTGGGGCGGGACGAGTTCGGGTCACCCCACCACCGGAGCGGGGTGGGGCGGGACTGTGGCGACGTTGACGCGCCTCATAGAGGTGAATAGGGTATGGGGCTCAGTATTGGCATTAGCCGTACCTTGACTTGAAGGTTTGGATTTTGGGAAAGGCTACCTGAACCAGGCAATTACCCAAAACTCGTGTTCAGTTACACATTGTAAATATTTACGCATGAATAAAACTTTTACTTATCAAAAAAAATATTCAAAATGTATTTTAAAAAATAATGAGTTTGGGTACAAAAAATTAGTAAAAAAAATGTCAATAGTTTTTAGTACTCCAAAGTGACAGGATCGTTTTTGTGTTTTGGGTATCTAAAGTCCAAAACTCACTTGGTTTTAACAAAAATGTTCGGGTTCAGGTAATACCCAAATTCGAGCATCTATACTCGTACCCAATTTTTCGGGTACAAGTTCTAAAACTCGAAACCACTCAAAAATCTGAAATCTACCGAGTAGCGGATTCAGGTAAACCTGAATCGCGTGGGTTTTTGTGCAGCACTAGGTACACGATCGATGGGGTCCAACTTTCGGCAATCGATAGGTACATGAATGCATATTATTTTGTTAATCAATCTGTACCAGTACTAAAACTCATGACCTAATGAACACGCGAGGACTGATATATGCCACAAATTTTCACACGAAAAATTCACGAAACCTTTGTAAGCGCACGTGTGTGTGGGCCCCAGTCATGTGAATGGGGTGTGTGATTCATGCCTTTTAGATTCGTGCCATTTATCAAAACTCTGAACCCGTAAGATACAGCCATCAGAACACAAAAAACCTCTTATAACAACAACCATTCTTTTATAGTACTCTTATAAGAGATAGTTGTACAAGTTGAGAGAGCTTTACTCTCTCACGGGCCATGTTGAATTTGTGGTGAAGTTGAAGGGATCGGACATTGACACAATCCAACAACACTGCACTGTCTGAAGAGATCAAAATGCCTTGATGAAACCAAGAGCAGGCACTTGGAAAGTTGTTGTGAAAATAGGACCGATAGAGCCAAACTGCAGCTAATAATTTGTAAGAAATAATACTGAAGATAAATAGGAC
>JAOYMZ010000219.1:0-10262 GCA_025802335.1 Pinguicula primuliflora | reverse complement strand
GAACAAATTTGAGCAGAATTCCCACAATCGTAGTTTAATCCCGTAGATTGTTTCTTGACTTTGCAGAATTCTGTGTTTGAAGATTGCTTTATTTCTCCCGATCCAAATCACCCACGCACAGCACAACCGACCAGACGGAATCCTCTATCCATGTCAAAAAGTGTAAAATTTGTACAGCTCCATGCCATGTGGAGCTCTGTTATTGGGTGTTGGGGCCCAGGACAAATAGGGTTTGATACACATAGCAACGCCTTTTTTTTATTTCTCATAAAATCAAAATATTACATATAAGATAATTTAGACTTCAGGTAAAACATAAATGTGAAAATTGATATCTCAACTCATACCCAAGATTTGCTAGTTTTGGATTTTTACCAAAGTGAACGAAAATTCCCAAAATTTTAGGCTCGGGCATACCGTACACTTCTGAACCCAATATATATTTTACCGATCCCGCTATACACCACCTCGCTTTCACACCCTTCCCCCCGCTGACACGGGGATGAATTTTTTTCCGTTCTGTTTTTAAACTGTTCACACCTCCATCCGTTTTCCATATTTTTTTATGAATTTAATTTTCCGTTTTTTAAACAGTTTTTTTTTATGTTTTTACCATTCTGTTTTTTACATAAATTTCTTTTTTTCTTTTTTTTTTCGTTTTTTATTAAACTGTTTTTATTTATTTAAGAAACTTTATTACGATTGTTTTTTTGTTAGAATCGTAGTTGTAAAGACTAAAGATGTAACAAATTTAACAACGTAAAAATTTAACAAGTGTTTGCTAATAAAGTCATAATATTCTGTCACATCACAATAAGAAGTTGAAGAATGTTTATCTCCATGCGTTTGTCATCTTCCGTCATTTCACCACTGCATTATAGTACACATTGTCACAATGAATCATTAACAAATGTGATCAACATAAATGGAGTTATTGAAACTCAAAGTGGCCGAATTGAGATATATAAAAGTATCTGAGCAGTGTTGTTGTGATGCTTGTGACTAGAAAACAGACACAACAGTTAAAATACAATATTTGGGACGTAGCAATATATAAAACATATTCATAAAGAAACTCACGTCAAGGTCGACACTTTCTGTGGTGAACAAGGCTAAATTTTGACTTCCATACTCAGCATTCATGACCTTTAATGTAAAATATGTTTGTAATATCATATAAGACATTATGAATAAAAAATTATTTACATACTAATGATGTGCTTGCTTGTGCCTTTGATTTCTCTTTTGCTTTTATTGCTTTTGTCTTTGTTATCCCTTTTGCCTTCTTCTTTATCTTCTCACCAATTGATTTCATTCTAATTTTGGCTTGTTTTCCTTTTCAAAATTCAAACAGGTTTAATTGGATCACCAATATGGGTTGTTGCATCATCTATATCCTTGTTAAAAAAATCATATATATCCTTTGTTGAACTGTTTTGCTCCTCATCAAATATTCTCCTCTCCTTTTTATCTTCTTCAAACATAACCAATACCTTCTCACAATCATAATCAGACACCGATACCTTTCTCGATAATCTTATAAACTTGTTCGATCATTCTATCATATCGTTGTCATTCGAGCTTTCGGTCCTTCCCGTAATGCAATTTTACTTTTGTATGTCTCTTAATTATATTTTTTTCATTTATGTAGGATGTAAGTATCTGGCACACAGTCAAGCCTCAATTCAATCCATATTAGAATAATATGCCTACAAATGATATCCCTAAACTCGAACCTCCGACAAGTATATTGGGTCTCTCTCGACACTTGATTGTATTGAACATAACCAAACAAACACACCCAGTAAATCCCGCCCTTAGGCAGGGTCTGGGACTTGATTGTATTGAACATGATAGTGCATTTTCTTGAGCCATTTATGCCAATCATCTCCAACTTCAATGTCTTCTCTTACCTTCCATAACAAAATTTCATCTTCTTCCTTGATAAATGTCCTACAACATAGCATGCCACCCGTAATTTCATTTCGAAACTCTACGAATTTGTTATTTGTATATGCATCTAAAAACTGCTTCTCGAACACATATGGTAAAATAGGTGTATACGATTTATTGAAACTATTAGTATCCTCCTCTATTTCTTGTTGGTCCCTCCTTGCTAAGGCATTGGCATATTGTGCAGCAAAATCTTTCAAAGTAGCCTTTTTGTGTACAAATCCATCAAAGAATGCATTTATACTTTCACTCATTTGGATTGATAGCATGCCTGCTCAAAATATATCCTTCACGAATGCGGGCATCCAATGAGATCTCACCATGTATAAACCAAACAACCATTCATTCTCATGTAAGTTGTATGATTCAATAACATCATTCCACCTTTCTTCAAATTCCTTTGTATCCAACGAATCCTGTACGACACTCAAGAGTTTAGCTTCGAATAACTCATAATCCGTGTATTCACCTAACTTTTCAAGTACCTTCCCATCACGAGTGCAACCATATGTTACATAACATCTCCCACTCTTCTGTTTATATTTAGTCCTTTTCACAATCACACCAAATCCTTTATTCCTAGCATAATTTTTGTAAAAATTATGCACTAGCTCTTTAGAATCAAAACTCATCCCCGTTCGCGGTTCTTCCAAATTCATTTCTTTTTCTTCCTCCCAAACTACATTTTCCTCAAATAAAAAATCATCATCCATAACCTTTTCAGAATCCAAATGACCATCCTCCTCCATTGAACCCTCTGTACTCATTCTATAAACTATAAAAAATGTCATGTAAATCAATATAACACCCACGACCATAGAAAATAGCATAAGGAACAGGAAAGCAGGGCATAAAAACTAGCAGAGCATATAAATTTCTCAAACTGAAAAATAACAGAAAATCTTACATAGAAAATAACAGAGCATATAAATTTCTCAAACTAAAAAATTTTCTCAAACTGAAAAATAAGAAACTGGAAAGCAGTACATAGAAAATAACAGAACATCTTACACCCACGACCTTGTAAGATGGTTAGCTATCTAAGCAAAGAAGATAAGAAAATGAACACGGTTAAGCTAAAAACCACAAGATAAGCAGTTCCTTTGTCGTTCAACGAAATATATGTTGTTTAAAGTGTTTAAGAATGCGCATACTGGGCCACCAAGGTACTGATATCCTGGTAACTCTAACTCCTTTAATATGCCTTCTTCACCCACAACATAAACCTTGATGCGGCCACAACAACAATAAACTATCAGCTGATCACGTCCCAATTTTATACACTGTTTTATAAATTCAGCAAAAACATTTTGTAGTTAAAAACATATTAATCCATGAGTTTTGTGCCGTCATTTAGTAGTTAAAAACAATTAAGTAGCAAAATCATATTAGGTCACGAAGGGTTGTGACAATGTCGGAGATGCAAACGAAATCAACAGAGAGCTGCAAAATAAAATTGGATATGTGATTTGGTTACCTCAAAAATTAGGTCACGAAGGGTTGTGACAATGTCGGAGAAATCTCGTCGTAGAATGCAGTAAAACACCCACCGGCGTTGAACGAAGGTGGAGGTGGGTTTGTTGAAGGCGGCGGGCTTGTTGAAGGAGGCAGATGAAGGAGGACTTTCACGTTTTGTTTTCATGCTTTGAACGAAGGAGGATTTTCACGTTTTGTTTTGTCTTGTCTGAAACTTAACGGGCTGATAACTCCAAAATACCCTCGCCAAGGGAGGTGGTGTATAGCATGATCGATATTTTACCCCTAGTGATATAGTTTGGCAAACCCGATAGCCGGTTTAATTCTTAAACTCGGCTAATAACTAGTTATGCATTCAAACCTTTGTCATGTCTACCACGAACCATAAATCTGTCTTCGCAATAAAGGTTTATTATGGGTAATGGTTGAACAATTAGCAAGTAAAGGAGAACTAATTTGGTTTTATACCAGGGAGATCGACGACGGAAGCAATCCATCTCCTCAGACGACTAATGGAGATATATCGGGTGCGTAAACGAAATCTCCATATGGTCTTTATAGACCTAGAGAAAGTATATGACACTATACAAGGAGAGGTTATTAGGGAATATTTAGAAACCAAGAAGGTCTCATGGATGTATGTGAGGGCTATACATGATCTGTATGAGGGTGCGAAGACTAGTGTGCGGACTCCAGTGAGAGAAACAAAGTATTTTTTCGTAAATATAGGATTGCATCAAGGGTCAGCACTGAGTCCGTTTCTTTTCGCAGTAATTATAGATATACTCTCTCAGGATCTACAGGATGAAGTACCATGATGTATGTTATTTGCAAACGATATTGTCTTAGTGGCTGAGACGAAGGAGAAGGTCAATGCTAAGTTAGAGCGTTGGATAGAGACATTTGAGGTTAAAGGTCTCCGGTTGAGTCGCACGATGATGGAGTAAATGACATGCAATTTCACTAATGAAACTGAGGAAAGTAGGATGAAAGTTATGATTGCGGACCAGACCCTCCAACATAAATATAGTTTCAAATATCTAGGATCCATCATACAAAAGGATCGATGTGTGGAAGACGACGTTATCCATCGCCTCAAGATCGGATGAATGAAATAGCAGGCGGCTACTAGAGTGTTATGCGATAAAAAAGTCCTGCTCAAGTTAAAGGAAATTTTTTGTAGAATGGTTATAAGACCGGTGATGCACTACGGGTCAGATTGTTGGTCTATGAGACTTTCACATGAGCAAAAATTTGAAGTGACGGAGATGTGGATGTGTGGTCGCACGAAATTAGACAAGATTCCAAATAGAGTCTTTAGAGATACACTGGGTGTCGGATCTATAAGTGTCAAACTGAGGGAGGGATAGTTACGATGGTTTGGACATATACATAGAAGGTGTTTGGACGAGCCAGTCAAGAGAGCCGAAGGATTACAAGTCGAAGGGTGACGAGGACGGGAGAGACCAAGAGGACATGGGATGAGCAGATTCGGTTAGATTAAGTAGGATTTAACTTCTCCGAGGACATGACCTCAGATAGGACGAGTTGGAGACGTCATATTACAGTTAAAGATACATAAGGCTAGATAGAGCAGTTATTTGCTTATTGACCTCTAAACTGATAGAAATAAGGGGGACATACTAGTGGATAGGTTGCAACTAATTATATTTTTTTTGAGCTGAGGATCTCCAAGGAAATAATCTCTTCATCCCGTTGAGGGGTGAAGATATGATTGTGTACATCATACCCTCTTCAAACCCTACCTAAGACGGGATTTACTGTGTATGTTTGGTTTGGTTTGGAATGGTTGAACAATTAAATATATATTTATAAAATTTTAATTTTTTGTGGTGGTGAACCTAATATGGATTTTAATCAAAAAATTTGATCAAAAAAACAAAATTTGACATCACATAAAACTTAATAAATTTTGTCTTGTATGAATGGGGTTTCACCATTGTTGTAGCAAGCAATTCGGATGAGGACTGGTACTTTTTCAGCAACAAAAAGAGCAATTTGGTATTAGAGTGAGCAATCTAGGCTCAATAATATTGAACATGAGGGAAGTTCCAAAAGTATTGAGCCCGTAGGGGAGTTTAATTGAGGAATTTGGTACAATTGAGAGAATTTGGTTAAATTAAAAATAATATGTGTTGTAGTTCCAAGTTTCAATAGAGTTGGGTTTGGGGGTGAATGTTGGAAATATTGTCCACATGGATTTGAGAAGTAAAGAGAAATCAACTTACAAGGAAATACAGTGAATCAATCACATTGGGCTCTAGATTTTAATGAGAATAACTCACATCTTACTTGTAGTTGACTCACATACGCACCTGCACAATTGACCCGAGCCCAGGAGGGGCATGTTTTCTAACACGAGAATTTTAAAATTAATTTTATATTTTGCATTCAAAAAATAGGCAAGATCATTTAGTTTAGATGGATTTACATAAGAGAAGGACTACATGTCCATACAAATTGACCATACATTTTTTGAAAATATACCTTTTGCACTATAAAAGTGTTGAAAACAAAAGAAAAAATTAAAATCAAAATTTATTTTATATGCAATCTAGAATTATATGAATTATTTTTCTAGACATGTAGCATTATTCTTTGAGTAAAATCCAATTTACCTCCAATGTAGCAAGCTGATATATATGTCAAACCATAAGGAGGTAAATTGCATTTTTGAAATCAATAAATTGAATTTTGGCCAAAACACAACAACAATTTGAATTTTATTCTACTTTATATATATAATATAAAAGCTTTTATTCGAAAGCTAATATAACAAAAGATGCAAGTAAAATAACATTTCCTACCTTAACTCAGCGGTAGAGTGGGGGACTCTTAATCCTAAGGTCGCTGGTTCAAATCCAGCAGGTAGGAATATTTTGCTTCATATTTAATTTTATTATTTTTTAATAATACACTTCTTTTATTTTATTTCTTTAATGTGCACCATGTCGCGTAGAGATATTCAAATCTCAGGTAGGATTTACCATTATGTGTCTGGTTAGGCTAATCTTACTATTACAATATTGGGAAGGTTTTTTCGGGCCGACGGGCCAAAGTTACGAGTCCAAACTGTGAGTTTTTGCCTGAATCGGGCCGAAGTTTTGAAGACACGTCCCGATCAGTTTAGCAGTTTAGGGTGGAGGCCAATCTCCTCTTCTCCCACGATCTCCGGTGGTTACTTGGACCGCACCTCCTTCCATCACTTTGCCCATTTCGACGATGTCCACCGAACCCACTTCGCAGGAGGTTACTTCGATAAGGATTTCTTCAATTACTCATTGGATCGATGCAAGCCAAAGATTCTGTAACCCTCTTCTTCGAAATTCAAATCATTCTGTAATTAATCTCTTCTTCTTCTTACGGAGTGTCTGTTTTCCGGTTGTGAGTGAGCATGGTCTATCAATGACTTTCCCTGTGACGACGGCTCGGATTTGGATCACATGCGATTCATGTACTTACTCTTGATTCTTTGCTTCTGGGATCGTGTGATTCTTAATTTCTGGGTTCATGGGTTAATTGACAATTAGCTGATGGATTGGTTCTTCGTGGAGCTGCTAGATAAAATGGGGAGGCTAAAGAGTGTGCTGTGTTTTTTCACGAATGGCATCAGGATTTGGATTTGGATAAAATGGGGAGGCTAAAGAGTGTGGTGTGTTCGTCTCTCACTAAAGAAACCAAGATCAAAGTTGTCGTTATATTTGGAGGAGCAAAATTCAGAAATGAATCAATGGCTATCCCAGATGCTGCACAAGCTTTCAAGTCTTCATTTGTGGTTTGCAATCTTCAATTCTGGCTTCTCAATATGAAGAAGTAACGTTATCTTTCAAAATTCTTGCGAAGCTCCATAAGCAGATGCTCTTTTTCTCCATACTTCCTTCCACCATTTCCCATCCATAAATATGGGTTGCCGAAGCTAATTTCAATCTCCCTGTTTCGTGCATCAAAGGTTAATTTCAATTTCCATGATCCATAAATTTCAATTTCTGTGTTTCGTTTTAATCAAATTGCGCCTAATTGTTTGTGCTATTCTTGCTCTACATTTCATGAACATCCCGGTTTTAGTAGGAAGACTTCAATTGTCTGAATAAAGGGTGGGTTCTTCACATACCGCATGCTTCCTATTGTTCTTCAATCATGTGAATTGATGATCTGGTGCTCCATTAAATTGATGATCTGATTTTGTTTTTTTGAATCTTTCTGACATGAAAAAAGTGTTTGGCATTTATTGATTTTAATTGTTTATTTTACATTGCAGGTGAGCTCCCGATTTGAGTAAGAGGACTTCAATTGTCTGAATACCAGGTGGGTTCTCTTCACACACCACATGCTTCCTGTTGTTCTTCAATCATGTGTATTGATGATCTGGTGCTCCATTAAATTGATAGATCTGATTTTTTGAATTTTTCTGACATGAACAAAGTGTTTGCAGGAAGCTGTGAGATCTTGGTCCATGCTTCGGTCTCAGGTATCTGATCTTAAAGGTGTGGTGGAGTCACAGTGGGCTCCAGGTGCAGTATGAATGTTAATCTTCTGAATTACAGTTTCCAAAATATGAAAGAGTATAATGGAAACAGTAGTTAGAAGAGTATAATGGAGTGTGATATCTCCTAAATCTGTTTTCTTATATCACAGAGACTACTGCATAAACTCTATATCCTGCTTCAGACCAAGGTCAGAGATCTCCTGTCAACTCTCCTCTTTAGTTGGTCCTTCACATTTCACTATCCTTTGGCACCACCAGTTATGCAGCAACAATTTTTTCGCTTTCGTTTTGTAGTTTGATGAAGCACGTTCTGTTAGAGTCATCCCCTTGGGTGATAAAGCTGTAAATGATGGTATGGTGTTGGATGATGAAGAGAGTGGCATTCTTGACAAAAATCATGTTCATGAACTTGCACGACATGATGAAAATGGTAGCGACGGATTAATTCGGAGAGGTGGTCTCCGAATAATACCAACTGGGAATGGTTGGCTTCCAGCTCCACACCACCGTCAGAATCACCAATATGTAAGTCAGATATACTTATTCATATTTTTATGTCCAGATTTTATATTTTTATTTTTGATCTATAGTAGTGTAAAAAATCTAATCTTTATGTTGATTTTTCCAAAGATTGTTGCAACTTACTCCGTTTTTTCCAGTCCCGCAATATGGATGCACAGACTCTGATTGAACATACAAGAGTAACAACTCAGTTAGGCATTCCCATGTGGCGTTTAAGGTCAATTCTCCGATCTTACGGAATATTAGGCATTCATGTTGGTACATTTTCATGGTATGCTTATCTGACATGTCCCTCAATGCCATTAGAGCCAGGCAAAATCCTGAAAAAGTTTTGCAAGTCGGTCAGTTTTCTAGCCATCGTCTCAAGTTTTGGAGTTGTTCTGGCCACTCCGTAACATTGTATCTGTTTCTTGAAAGCAAAAACTTACCCTCCATTCATATGCAGGGAATAAGTTGTATTTGGAAGTTGGCTTTCAAATCGGAACTCCTTAATGTATGGAACCTATATGGGATATAGGATGAAGCATCAACAGTCAGATGTGCAAGTCTCAAATAAGAAGCCAACATTTTTCCCAGGCATCATCGTAGAACTCAGTGACTGGTGCCGTGGGTTTCAGAGAGCGTATAGCTTCACCAGTGAAGTCACTTAGAGCTCCTAACACTCTCTCACGTCAGTCAACAGAATTGTCAGCCTCACTATCTTCCTGCATAGTAAACGTAACTCCAGAAGTACGTCATCCATTTCTTCTTCTCAGCAAGTTACAGGTTAGCTTCCATGTATATTGGTGCTACAGGTTTTGTTTGCATAATATCCATAGTGCTTTCTTCTCCTTTTATCATTGCACAGCATGTTCATATCCATAGTAGATTGAAATTTGTTTTGAAAAACTAATTTCAATCTACTGTTAAATAATTGACCAAGCGATGGATGGATGGGTTACAATTTTCCTGCTACTCCTGTGTTTTTTTATGTAGTTTCTGAAGAATTTGGGTTGGGGGATTTGGGTTGGAGGCGGCGGTGGGGCGGATGTTGGGACGGTAGAATTGTTTTCTTCCAAAATTTAGTTGACTCTCGGGCCAAAGTTACGAGCCCGTTCGGGCTGAAAGGTTGAGACGTGTGAGCGGTTCAGATTAGAATTGCAGTGCCGGTGTCATCGTGCGCTCCAGCACTCTCTTCGTCTCCACATTGCCCATCAACTGCCTCATCTCATCTTCTTCCACTCTGCGGTTTCGTTTCCACCTTCAGTTTTACGTGTAGCCCGTTTTCGAACGTGCCTCTCCATATGCCCATCCACTCGACACGGGTTTCATACAGCCGGAGTGATTTGTTGTTCACTGCCCATCCACTCGACCGTCTCTCATGGCCATCTACATATTTAGGTCTCATCCGGCTAAAGACTTCCGCTCTAGAATTCGGAGTGGTCGTGATTTAGGTTTGCGATATTCATCTTTGTATTTTGAATCCTGATTTGCCGTAGTAATTTGTGTTTGTTTACTTCTCTCTTGATTTGTGTTTCGAATCCTGATTTGCCGTAGTGATTTGTGTTTGCAGGAATCAGGATTCAAATCGTGAGGTTTCGAATCCTTACTAACTTCTCTCTTAGTTTCGAATCCTGATTTGCAGGTAATGTGTTTTGAATTGAATTGACTCCCATATTTGCATTTTTTTTCAGGTTGGACACATGGGTGACAAATTTCACTTTCAGCGATCCGCGTTAACTTCTTTATCACACAGTTCGGCACCGTCGTTGTTATCCCCAAATTATACTTCAGTTAACGGGGGATGGCTTGGCTAACATTGAGC
>JAOYMZ010000218.1:0-10262 GCA_025802335.1 Pinguicula primuliflora | reverse complement strand
GATCAACCACGCTTCCGCTATAAAGGTACGATTTTGTATTCGTATTAATTATCAGATCTGTTCTGATATTGAGGATTCAAGGACCATCAAAAAGCACGAACCATCACAACCTGTTGTAGAAAAGGAAGCAGGGACCACAGCACATACACATGCTGAGGGCTCGGAAAACCAGAACATAACAAGCGACGTGCCACAAGCTAAACGCCGAAGTTGGGCGGATAGAGCAGAGGCAGGTTAGGGAGAAGATTCTGGCTTCTATTCTAGACCATATGCTGTTGGAGGTACTTCGGCACCCCAACATCCAACCACGACTTTCTTAGACATCTAGAGACAAGCTCTACAACATCAATTGATGCAGTTGGATCCTCTGGCCATTCCATACTCCCCAAAGAACAAATGGGTTGCTCCTTCTCCAGACAATATGCAGTATATGTCGGATTCAGATGAGACTCTGGTAGAAATTCAAGTCACAACCACAGGTGTTGTCGGCGGATCCTGATGGTGACTTCCAAATCAATACCTCAGAGTATGAATCCGAGAATTTTCTGATGATAGTTATTCCTATCACTCTCTCGGCCTTTCTGATGTTCCTCCTGTGCTTCCGCCAAAGGCAGCCTCCGCCAAATCCGGGAAGAAAAAAAGACCTTATGTCAAGAAATCAGCAGACTTCTATAAAGTTTCTACCATTTAAACGAGATCTAGAGCTGCAAAAAATGATCTTTTCAGTTTTGTAATTGTACATGTGAGGACTATGCTTATTTTTAGGGTTAATTTGTATAATCGCTTTTGATATTAATAAAAATAAAAACTTTTGTTTGACAAAAAAATGTGATAAGTTTTTTGGGTAATTGAGTTATTTCATTCCATCAAAAAAATTCACAATACATATACAAGTATTGTGAAATGTCCTACCAATTAGTGTTCTAACCTATATCCACTACTAGATATATACACGCCCTATTATCAAAATTCTTAACACATAAACAACATTTTCAAAGAAAAAAATCGATAAACAAAGCCAATCAGCTAATGTTGCAGCAATAGCAATGCGTCCATGAGCTTGAAGCCAAAACCATACATCCACTTTGATCATCTTGTTGGGAAATTCAGAGATTAACGTGAAAGCGGAAAAATAAACGAACAAGGCAACAACACAAGATTTATTGTGGTTTGGCCAGAAAGCCTGCATCCACGGGAGAAGAAGAGAATCAATCCACTATAAGCACAGTGATACAAAGGAGACACAGAGAAAACCTAAAAGATACACAGGGAAAACCTCTCAAACCAGAGAGCCACAACCCAAGAGACACACAGGGAAAACCTCTCAAGTCGCCCACACAAGAGAGCCACAACCTAAGTCTCACACCTCTTTTTTCTCTCAATCCCGCCTCTCTTTCTTTTCAGCCTCTCTTCTCAACCCTAATGACCAAGAGATCTAATATTTATAGAGAGAAATTCTAATGCAATTAGAATTTTTACAGGTACTAATAATTCGAGTCAAACTATGATTTTTAATTACTTAAAAAATCCTAACAAATCACTCATTGACTTGAATTCTCTCGTATCACAAATAAACTTGATCTCTTTTTCCAAGCACCCCCTCAGAGGTAGCTTCATGGTGTGCAACACACAAGCTCATCTTGAACTTGCCAACAGAAGAGGACTCCATCGTCATACCCATGGGATCAACAGGCTTCACAGCAGTAGAAGTAACCTTATTTCTCCGAACACACAGAAGCTTTTCATGCTCGCGCATAACACGATCATGGTCTCCAACACAGACAAACACTTATCACCAAGAGAACATCTCTTCACTCTTTACCCCACCAATTTCACTCTTGCAACTAGAGTGCATCATCGATCTTGGAACACGAGTTGACACTCCCAAGCCACCATCAACAAGCTACAACAAAGTTCCCAAGCTACCGCGACTGCAAAAAGCTTCCATGAGCCTCCAAAGCTCAAAACTTTCCAAGTCTTCGCAAGACTTCAATTACCATGGTTTCAAGCTAATTGAACTTTCATTCCAAGCTTCATTGGCTTCTTGTCTAACTCAATTTTCAGTTCTTCAAGGTCAACATCCGTTACCCATATGTCAAGATTGCCTTCATCTTAACTCAGCCACATCGCCAACTTGACCCAAACCATAACAGTTATATCGTCATACCAACCAGAAGATAAACCATGCAACAGAAATAGTGTTCACTGAGGTATTCAATTACTAACTGCAAGTAAACACGAATACCACACAATATTTCCCAGTTGCTAGAAAAATCACCCAATTGAAAAGTCAAACAAAACCCAAAACTTGCTCACCGATTTTGTGCTCAATCAGTCTCATACACTGAACGATCGACTTCACCACCTTAGGGATCCGGTTCTTCGTTCCAAGAGTTTTCGTACCAAAATCACAGCAATCGGACTGGTAGATCTCCGGCAAACAGCGATCAAAGTTCACTGCACATTCCTTCGCGGACAACAACAGTTTCAATCGATTTTGACAAAATCGAGAACCTTCCCGAAAACAATTGATCAAAAAAACATTGGCTTTTGTTCCTCTTTCAATGGGCTTTCAAAAGACACCAAGATCATCCCGATCGGAGTTCTCAATCTTCGGCAATTGGCGGTCAAAGTTTTGGTGACACTGGTCAACGCGAGAGATTTATCAAAAATCGTTCCTTTTTTTTCTTCAACAAATCTTGTGCCCAAACATCACAAATCTCACAACTCAGAACATCAAGATCATCAAATTTTCGATAAATCATGAACAATAACCCTAGATCTCACAACCTAGGCTCCGATACCACTTGTTGGAAAATTTAGAGATTAACGTGAAAGCGGAAAAATAAACGAGCAAGGCAACAACACTAGATTTAACGTAGTTCGGCCAAAAAACCTACGTCCACGGGAGAAGAGGATAATCAATCCACTATAAACAGCGATACAAAAGAGATACAGAGAAAACGTAGAAGGTACACAGAGAAAACCTCTCAAATCAGAGAGCCACAACCCAAGAGACACACAGGGAAAATCTCTCAAGTCGCCCAGACAAGAGAGCCACAACCCAAGTCTCACATCTCTCTTTTTCTCTCAACCCAGCCTCTCTTTCTTTTCTGCCTCTTTTCTCTCAACTCTAATGGTCAAGAGATCTAATATTTATAGAGAGGAATTCTAATGCAATTAGAATTCTCTAAGGGACTAATAATTCAAGTCAAATTAGGATTTTTAATTACACAAAAATCCCTACACTTTAAAGTATACGTATATATGTTCACAGTTTGTTAAATGCATACAAATTTTAGAACCACTTTTCGTGTCTGTTGAAAATTTGGCTTGAAACTATTACATATTCCAATTCTCTTATAATATACTATCATGAGAAATAGAGTAAGTCCCAGGTTGATTGTTCCAGGTTAAGAAGCAAAGGATTGTCACTTTTTCAAAAATCATGTTGTTGGCACCTTATTGAGAGTTATGTCAAATGTTTGTTGTTTTGTAATTGATAAGCTAGGAAGCGTGAGTGGTTGTGAATTGATAACCTTATTGGAAAGCTTATACATAGTAGATGAAAATCCACATGCTCTGATACGATTCCGACAAATTTATCACTAGGAATTTCTAAATTTCTTTTCCCTTGGGTTAATTAGTCCTTAACAGGGTTTAAGAAATTCGTCGCCAAAAACATGCCGGAACATGGGGATTTTCATCTCATATGTATAAACTTTCCAATTGTGCGATCAATTTCGAAAGCGGATGGTACCACGCAAAAATCGTGCATAGATGTGCATATAACGAATTGTGCATATAATAGGGACCCCTAATATAATTATTTAACACCTTAGAAAGTAAATTTACATTTAGAGTGTCAGTTGGAATAGGGGCAACCGGTTATTTTCTTATAATCATTCATAAATTTACTTGATTTTGAGGAGGTTAATTAGCTTTTCATCTAGTTGTGTCGGTGTTGCTGCAGTCCAATTCATGATGGCTGAAAATATATTACTATATCACCAAGATTTTGGAAAGAACAAAACAAATTTCCCCAAAGATCAAGTCCAACATCATGATGAAACTACAAACACCTTCAAGTGGACAACTCGAGAGATGATGCTCTTCCCTCCTTCGGCCGTTCCCATTTTCATACTGCCAAACCAAGACAAAGCCGTTTTTCTGCCATTATTCCTTCTTGAATCCAAACAATGAATTTGGCAAATCGATCGTTAGATCATAGCAATCATATTGAGACTCCTCACTGGATTTAGGATTGAATGCAATTGAATTCGGGTTCTAGACTCCTCTCCTCGTCGACTTGATTCTAGTTTAGGGCAATGCTATGCAGACCTAGCATCTAGTGGGCAACAAAACTCTACTCTAGGCAGCCATAATCATAACCATCAAATTTTAAATCTGACAGTGGAGAACTCTTCTACTTTAGTTGTTGGCTTATGCCGGTGAGCAAAGGCAACTACAAGGGAGCATCCAGTCTTGTCCTGTCCTTGCATAAACAGCTTGTTATCTGCAATAGCATTAGAAATTTCGTCTGGAGATATGATGCCACTGGGAACAAACTCCTTCCTCCATTTCAGATACTTTGAGGCCTTTTCGACATTAAAACAGAACAGATTTGTGAGAATGTTCAACTTGTATATTGGTGTTCATAGTGAGTATATTTATACATATTCAGACTGCTGATTCCCTAATCTATATTTGTACAACAGAGTGATTGGAGCAATCAAGATCCCGTGAAGAAGGGCTGATATTCTGGAGATTGCTTGATTGAAGATCCAGATTGGAATTGTCCTTGCTTGTAGATCTTTCCTTAGCAGGACTTTCCTTAATAGCCCCCCGCAAACTCAAGGTGCTGGCACGACGTTGAGTTTGGATCATAGAAGATGAAACCGTGGCGCGCCAAGAGGTTTGGTTAAGCCATCAGAAAGTTGATCCTTCCCGGAGATGAATCGCACATCAAGGGTTTTTTGCCGCACACGTTCTCGGACGAAATGATAATCAATTTCGATATGTTTAGTGCGAGCATGGAAGACAAGATTGGCCGCAAGATACATGGCACCAATATTATCGCACCATAATACGGGACGATGATGAATGAAGACACGGAGGTCTCGTAGTAGGGAAAGGATCCATAGGGAATCTGCAGTCGCATTTGCAACAGCTTTGTATTCAGCTTCAGTGCTGGACCTTGCAACTGTGGGCAGCTTTTTCGAATACCATGAAACGAGATTATTGCCTAAGAAAATGCAGAAGCCTGAAGTGGAGCAACGGTCCTCCGGGCAACCAGCCCAATCAGCATCAGAGAAGATGGAGAGTATAGTGGATGAGCTGGGGCGGATTAAGAGACCAAAATTGATGGTCTGCTTCAAATAGCGAAGAATTCTTTTCACGGCGGTCAAATGTTCCTCGGTGGGCTGATGCATAAATTGACAGACTCGATTGACGGCGAAACTGATATCCGGGCGCGTCAGTGACAAGTATTGGAGGGCGCCTACAACGCTGCGGAATAAGGAGGGATCATTGCACCGTGACCCTTCATGGAGTGAGAGATAGGCTGAAGAGCTCATCGGAGAATTGAAAGGTTTGGCGCTCAGCATATTAGTTCGTCCAAGGATGTCGAAAATATACTTCTGCTGGGACAAAAATATTCCGGAAGAACTGTGCTGAATTTCAACACCCAAAAAGTAATGAACTTGGCCGAGATCCTTTACAACGAAGACATGGTGTAGGTAGGAGATGAGCCCGGTAACAGCAGCCAAAGTGTTGCCAGTGATGAGAATGTCATCAACGTACACGAGTACGTACAAGATGACAGCACCTCTAGATATAACAAAAAGAGAATTGTCCGCTTGAGATTCCACAAATCCGAGGTGAAGAAGTTGGTCGCTGAGGTGAGAGAACCATGCTCGCGGGGCTTGTTTGAGGCCGTAGAGTGCTTTGCGGAGATGACAAACATGAGAGGGCCATTGTGGATCAACATATCCTTGCGGCTGGGCCAGATAAACTTCCTCAGAGAGGTTGCCGTGGAGAAAGGCATTTTCAATGTCGATCTGATATAGCGGCCAATTATTAGAGACAGCGAGACTGAAGACAACTCTGATGGTGGTTGGCTTGACGACTGGGCTGAATGTTTCAGTGTAGTCGATGCCTTCTTGCTGATGATAGCCTTTGGCGACAAGACGGGCTTTATAGCGATTGATAGACCCGTCAGGCCTCTTTTTGGTTCTAGAGATCCAGCAACTGAAAATAATGTTCATCCTGGGCCGGTGTGGTACCAAGGTTCAAGTACCGTTCCGAATCAGAGCATTAAACTCAGAATCCATTGCTGTGCGCCATTCTGGATACTTGGATGCTTCAGAAAAAAAGGTTGGATTCTCTGGAATGAGTTGCAAAGTATTGCAGGATTTGTGCAGAGGATAACTCACAGTGCCATCTGTGAAGATTCTGGGCTTAAAAATGGCATTCTTTGAGCGAGTTACCATAGTGGACGGGGCAACCGTAGCTGCAGGGGCCAAGGACGAGCCAGAAGCTATCAGTGAGTGAGCTACTACTGATCCAGAGGGCAGAGAGGCAGGAGAGAGGGGCATCGAAGTATCTTCAGAAGAGAGGGGCATCGAAGTATATTCAGGAGGAATGGGCTGATCAATTTGGGCAGATGACCGAGAGTGGTGTGAAAAATGTGCTAGAAGAGGTAAGTGAGCAGGCGTGGGTGGATTAGAGGTGGCACTGGAATGTGTAGGAATTTGGCTAAAGGGAAATAAGGATTCATCGAAAACGACATGTCTGGATAAGAATACACGCCCGTCAGTTACATCTAAACACTTGTATCCACGGTGAAGGAGACTATACCCAAGGAAGACACAGAGTTTTGATCGGAATTCCATTTTATGGGAGTTGAAAGGTCGGAGAAAGGGATAGCAGGCACAACCAAATATTTTTAAGGATAGTAGATCTAGCAGTTTTTGGTGGAGTTTTTCATATGGTGATGTGCCGAGAGGAGAAGTAGGTAAGCGGTTGATGATATAAGTGCCATAAGGAATGCATCATCCCAATATAAGGCTGGAACAGCAGAGGTAGAGAGCATGGTAAGGCCAGATTCGACGATGTGCCTGTGCTTTCTTTCGACGGAGCCGTTTTGTTGAGAGGTGTGACGACATGTAACCTGATGTTGAATCCCAAAGGAGTTGAAGAAATGATTTAGAGAACGAAACTCACCTCCCCAATCAGTTTGGACAGATTTTATTTTGCGTTCAAACTGACGCTCAACAAGTTTCTGGAATTGAATGGAGACATTATAAACAACAGATTTATTTGGGATAGGGTAAAGCCAGTAGTAGCGACTGAAATGGTCCACAAAAACTACATAATATCTGTTGCCATTTGATGATAAGGTAGGGGAAGGGCCCCAAATATCAGTAAAGATTAAGTCTAACGGACCACAAGACAATGATGATGAGTTGAAAAATGGTAATCTATGACTCTTTCCTTGCTGACATGCCGAGCAGATGGAAGGCTGGACCTGACTCAACTGGTAATGAAAATTTGGAAATTAAATGACGAACAATAGGTAAATCAGCATGAGCTAGACGACGATGCCAAGTTTTCAGGGAGACATGGCAGTGTAGAAGAGCTTGTGGGGAGGCTTTCTAGTGAGATGGGAAGAGGTAGAGCCCGTCCTTAGTTGCCCCGCGCAGCAGAGTTCTCCCGGTCTCCGCGTCCTTCACCAAAAACCAGAATGGGTGAAATTCAATGAACACTTTATTGTCATAAGTGAATTGAAGAACAGAGATTAAATTCTTTTGAATAGCAGGAACATGTAATAGATTACGAAGTTGAAAAGAGCATGAGGGAGTAGAGATATGAGAATGGCCAGTGTTGGCGATTTTTAGGCCTGTACCGTCACCAACTTGGATGGAATCTGAACCAGCATAAGATTCAGAACCCAGAGTCAGATTCTGGAAATCATGAGTTACATGATTTGTTGCACCGGTGTCGGGATACCAGTTGTGATCTGGTGGTGCCGAGGGTCCAGCTACATATGCAAACATGGTTGGAGGAGGAGAGTACTGATAGGACTGATCAAAACGATGATAGCACTGTGCAGCAACATGGCCTAATCGCCCGCAGATTTGACAGGATTGACGAGGAGTGGTGTTTCCAGCAGATGTTTGACAACCACGATTCGATCGACCTCATCCTCTGCGACCATTGTATCCATGCTGATAGTTATTGGGAGAGAAACGTCGCTGGTTTGAGCCACCACGAGGACGAGTGCAATCTTGACGAGTTGCTGAATTTACAGATCCAACGGCACCTTCATTGAGTGGTATTTGATTTTTCAAGCATAGTTCAAATTGGAGGAGATGACCAAAGAGGTCTTGAGACGACATTGGATCTGAACGAGTGGAGATTGAGGTAACGATTGCATCATATGTGACATCAAGACCGCCCAACAAATAGGACTGGAATTCATCATCTTGAAGAGGATGTCCGATAGCAGACAAAGTTTCAGATAACATTTTTTGCATTCTGAAAATATTCAGCCATTGTTTTGCCACCCTTCTTGAGTGTGGAGAGAGCACGATGAGTTTGGACCAGTCGAGCATTGGAATGTGCTGTGAAGATTCTTTCGAGCCCACTCCAAACATCAGCAGCAGTGTGTTTGTCGACAACATTGGCCAACACGTCATCAGACAGTGATGACATCGAAACACTGAGCACAATCTGATCCTGCTCGAACCAGGCCTCAAAGTCTGGATTCAGAATTTCAGCTAGGGCACCAGCGGTGGTAGCTGGGTTGGGTATACTAGTCGATGGTTTTGCAACAGATCCATCGACATATGAAAAGAGTTTTTGTCCACGCAAATATGGAACAACCTACGCCTTCCACAGGAGGTAATTGTCTTTAGTCAGTTTGATTGTGACAAGAGAATGAAGGTTTGTGGGAGAAACAACAGCTTTGGGGACAAGAGCCATCAGGAACGAAAAGAAGCAGATGCTTATAAACGCTCTGATACCATAAAACAGAACAAATTTTTTAGAATGTTCAACTTGTATATTGCTGTTCATAGTGAGTATATTTATACATATTCAGACTGCTGATTCCCTAATCTATATTTGTACAACAGAGTGATTGGAGCAATCAAGATCCCGTGAAGAAGGGCTGATATTCTGGAGATTTCTTGATTGAAGATCCAGATTGGAATTGTCCTTGCTTGTAGATCTTTCCTTAGCAGGACTTTCCTTAATAGACATCCAGATCACGAGCTCACAGAAATCTGCGAACTGTCAAATCATCCACACCCTTTGCAGGTGGATCCTGTGCTTGGACAAGAGCCCTTGTGATTCTGATCTTGCTGCACTCAGTCTATTCTGTATTCTCCAATTTGTGGACTTCTCCAGAGGAAGAGGAAAACGAAGTCAAAGACTTGATCTTGGACAGGTACGAAGTCATCTCTTCTTCATCAGCTTCTTCTAGAACAGTGAGAGGTAGAAGACAAACCGACTACTGTAATACAGATGAAATTGTCAAATAGAAACGGAAGGAAGAAGACTAAAGCAGATGAAATTTCCACACGAAGCCTCCATATTTGACAATTTTTCTTCTTTTCCAGATTTTGATTTTGAAATTGTTAGAAGGCTATACCATCTTCCTTCCGTTTCTTAGAAAGAAGCCTATGGAGAAGCTTACACTATTTCCTTCCGTTTCTTAAAAAGAAGGTACTGCCGATGGAGAAGGGTTGGGTTGGGTGTGGGATATGTCCAGAAGTAAGTAATGGGAAAGAAGAAAAATTGGAGAGAAAATGAAGAACTAGAAGACAAGCGGAGAAGACGCAGTCCGCACAAGTAGATGATTATAGCCATAGATTGAAATTAAATCTGATGGTTTCTATTGAAGCTGCCTATGGTAGGGTGGGCTGGCCGCACAAGGGCTGTCCACTTGATCCATACTCATGCTATGCACATATAATTATTATTTTTGTCAAATTTAAGCTTTATTGACAAAAGAGGAACTAGTGCAAAGCACCTACATGGTCCACCCGACCCTTCCAACAAAAAGACTTTGGATGATATATGTCCACCTCCTTAAAATCTCCCTTCGGCAAACTCCTGGCAGAGAAAATTCTAGGGGAGGAAAGAGTATGGCGCCTTAGGCTATCTGCAACCCTGTGGAAGTTTCCTTCCCTTCCAGGTAGCAGGTCACCATTTAACAGGTGGAAATTTCCTTTCCATGGACAACACCTTTGTGTTGT
>JAOYMZ010000217.1:0-10263 GCA_025802335.1 Pinguicula primuliflora | reverse complement strand
TAGCAATGTTTTAAGCCCAAGAAAGAATGTAAAACTGGGTAGCCTACCCAATACTGTAAAAACAAAAATAAATAAAATTTTTTACTTATAAAAAAAAAAATAGTGAAAGTGCAATTTTCATGCAGGCTGAACTGATTCCTTCGGAAGGATGACGAACGTGATCCATTCATTTTACTCCAGTGTGCCCACTAATTTTATTTTAATAGATTTTAATATATTTAGTTTTACAAAATAGCAAAGCACAGGCGAGCATAGAAACTGAAAACTGAAAACTGAAATCCTTACTTCACTATGCATAAAAACCAAATATTATTATATAAAATTAATATTATAAATCCAATTTAAATGTTATAAATTCAAGGGCTAAATGCATAAACCCTAGGTCCAAATGCATACACACTAGGGCTAAATGCATACACACTAGTGTTAAATGCATACACACTAAGGCTAAATGCTATTGTAAAAAATTAATATTATGGCGGCTGCGCCGCCATAAAAAACTAAAACCCTATTTAGATGGTATAACCCCAAGGTCTAAATGCATAAACCCTAGGTCTAAATGTATACACACTAGGGCTAAATGCATACAAATTAGTGTTAAATGCATACACACTAGGACTAAATGCATACAAATTAGTGTTAAATGCATACACACTAGGACTAAATGCATACAAATTAGTGTTATATGCATACACATTGGGGCTAAAACTATAACCCTATTTAGATATTATAAACCCAAGAGTTAAATGAATAAACTCTAGGGCTAAATGCATAAATCTTAGGACTAAATGCTTTTGTCCAAAATTAATATTACGATGGCTTCGCCGCCGAAAAAAACTAAAAAAAAATTAATTTAGATGGTATTTTTTATTTTTTACAATTTATTTTAACTATTTATTACTATTTATATTACTATATATTAATAAAAGGTTAATTACTATTTATTAATAATATGCCAGCATTTCAAAGAAAAGGTGTTTTAACTTATCAAGTCCTGTTTTCCAGAAAATTCTGGGTATATATAGTGCAATACATATCATTTCACTTATTTATGTGTGTCTATAAAAATAATAATAACACACAATCTTACATGAATTTGAATTTATCCAAATTTTAATAATTACAAAATATATTTTTATTTACAATGGATTTCCAGCTCAGCAATCCCAATCAAGCTTTCCTCTAGTGATTCATCCCCGACGCCGCAAACCTCACCGAGAAATTCTGCATCAAACGGCCTTCCTCCTCCCTATCACCCCCGTCTCCGGCAAAATTAAGAGCATAGCTCTCCGGCGAATACTGGAACTGCCCCGTACCAGCCGTCGTGTGCCTCTGCCTCGATGTCTTCAAAACCTTCCCCATCTTTCTGATCAAATTCTTCCACCTTGGCCCAGCCGCCACCTCGGAGAACTCCCTCAGATTCTTGAATTTTTCGACCACCCACGAGTCGCTGCGCAAGAGATGTCCATATCCCTCCCCGTCGTCCCACCCGCAGCAGAATCTGGAGAAACATCCGCGTCCGCCGGCGGAAGCCGGAGCCGAAGACGAAGCCGTCGCCGGGTAGTCGTCGGGGCTGTCGTGGTCTAGCGACGATACGGTGATGTATGAGGATGCGGTGTTCCCCTGCGGCGGTGGTGTCATGGCGTGGAACAATCAAATGGATTTCCTGTTGAGAAGAATGACTTTATGAAAGTTTTGTAATTGCGTCTATCATTGAATTGTCATCTGCGGTCTGCCAGTTGTGAGCATTACCAATTCCGTGTGGTGTTATTGAAGGAGACTAGTCACGAGTCAGTTTTGGCCTGACGCGGAACCCATAATACATAACTCGGAATCGGATAAGACCGGTCAAATTATCGGTGGATACAATTTCACCCTTCAATCAGTGTTTGGCACAGCTATATAGTATATGGCTATGGTACACAGCACAACTAGTATTTTCCAAAAATGATAGGATGTAAGAATTGGTTGGAATTTGAGTGTAGGGTTTAGGGTTACTTGACCTTGCATACTCAACAAGCAATAAATTATCAGACTGATGATGATATGATCAGACTGATGATGATATGATCAGACTGATGATGATATGATTCAGTCGGCAATTAGTAAAAATTTGATCTTTCTCAATGTTTTGCATGGCCCTTCTTTTCCAATTAACTTCTTATATATGTGTGTCATTATTGGGTGTTGTCACTTTTAGTAATTTCAAAGTGACCTTCCTGAAAAAAATGGGACAAACAAGAGACTTAGAATTGACGCCTAGTGTAACGAACCCATTTTTGATCTATGAATTCGTTATGGTAGTATGGCCTTTTGGCTATACCAGAGTCCGTTAATTAATTTAAAATTCGATAATAGATATAAATGGTGAAATAACACATAGTAATCCATCATCTAAATCATCATCGTCCATATCAACATAGTTAAATTCCAAAGCAATTACATAACCAAATGTATTATCTCACGAATAAATTCACATTCTCAAAATATAACACAAGTCATAATTGTAGGGAAAATGTATCTTGGCTGCATTTCCTGACTTCTCGATCCAAGTCGCGATACTCCAACTGTGCAAGAAAATATTCACGTAGGGATGTGAACTTCGAAAAACTCAGTGGGGGAAGTTATCCTCTTATTTAACATATATTCAAGAAATTCACATAATCAAAACAATATTCAATTAATTTACTAAATTCCCTAAGTCAAGTACGATTTATTTTAGTACACGTAAATCAGGTTATTCTTTTCAAGTTCGTCAATTAACATGAAGAAGCCTATAATCATGTTCAATCGCATACGACACACACCGTCCTTCCTTTATCCAAAATACAATTAAGTCCCAAAAATTTATTTCATATCTTCAAAATCATTAACTCCGTCAACGACTCCATCGCTTTAGTCGGCACAAAATCATTAACATCGCCAGACCCGACACAAATCGTCTTGCGTATTTTCCCCTCTTTTGATCCTTCTGCGCACTGGAGCTGTTACCGGCACCCACAACTAGACTCGCTCGTCGTTGGCTCACCGGCGAAGGTGGGGTCATCGTCGCTGCCAGAATCCCACGGGGTTGGGTTGCACCAAGACGTTATGGTGGCAACCCGTCGCTATTCATCACCCTGGAAACATCTCTGACTCTACTCATGTCCTTCCCCGGCGGCGCACATCGTCGGCGTCCTGCCGGGGTAGTCCATCCCGATCACACTGAGCTCGTCGTCAACCAATGCATGATTCGTCTTGCGATCGTTAATTGACATTGGAACCATCTTTGACATCGATCAATAGTTTGTCGGCCCAGCAGGTTCGCGACAGCGATTCCATGCCAGCATGTTTTTTTTCAACAGCAGCCACCATTTCCGGTGTTACGTCACCCATGCTGGACGCCCGTCGACGGCTGTGTTCGCACTCGTACACTGCGGCGTCATCCTCAGATTTCTGTTCAGTGCAGGAGTCCCACACACTCCAGACTCACGCCCCCAAATTCCACTGAAAGAGGGCTCGTCGCACGCATAGAGACTAGCTCGTTGCTCGCCATGAAACAACCCCTTGTTCTGTTGAAATAGGGGTTTCCTCTCGCCGTGAACTCAGGATCTGTTTCCAGTGAAACATGATAGAATTTAGAAGAAAGATGAAAGAAGCTGGACCGGCCTAACACTCGGGTCACGAGCTTATGAAGAAGAAGCGAGCCCAACCGTTTACGATCGGTTCTGGTCTCGTATGTGTAGGTGCGCGTAGGAGTTAATTTGGTAGGAATATGAGTGTCACCATTAAAACCTTGAGCCCAGGGTGATTGGTTCTCCCCAATATTCCTATTTATACTAATAAATCTTAGTTCTCCTAACCGGTATGAGACAATTGTTCTTTTATATCTTTAACACTCCCCTCAAGCCCGACTAGGCAAGCCCTGCCGGTCTTGAATGCCAACACCGAAGAAGAGCGGAAGCTTATACAGGCCATTCGGTCGTTAGACCATTTATTGGCTCCGATACCATGATAAATTTTATATAAACTGTGCCGGCTCTAAACGCGAGTTAACGGTCGCCTGGCCCATTATACTTGGGTCAAAGGGCTTTGAATAAATCGAGTCCACGGACAACTGGGTCTCGTGTAAGCAGGTGTGTGCGTGGGGGTTAAGTTGGTAGGAATGTGGATGTCACCATTAAAACCTGCCCAAGGTGATAGGTTCTCCCCACAATTCCTATTTATACTAGTAAATCTTAGTTCTCCTAACCGATATGGGACAATTGTCCCATATCTTTAACACTTCCCCTCAAGCCCGACTAGGCAAACCCTGCCGGACTTGAACACCACACAGAAGAAGAGCGGAAGCGTACACTGGCCATTCGATCGTTAGACCATTATTGGCTCCGATACCATGATAGAATTTAATATAAACTGGGCCGGCTCTAAACGCGAGCCAACGGCCCGCCCGGCCCATCACACTCGGGTCAACGAGCTTTGAATAAATCGAGCCCAGTGACAACTGGGTCTCGTGTATGCAGGTGTGCGTGCGGGGTTAATTTGGTAGGAATATGGGTGTCACCATTAAAATTTTAAGGCCCAGGTGATTGGTTCTCCCCACTATTCTTATTTATACTAATAAATCTTAGTTCTCTTGGTATGGGAGAATTGTTCTTTTATATCTTTAACAAAACAATGCTTCCGTCCGCCCAACTCAGGGCTTCATCTCCATTGAAACAACAGCTAGGTTCATGTTCAATAACCAGGGAATAGGGCGCACGTATCCTATCATCTAACACCAAACCCCAACATGAACCAGCACAAACCACTCATCACGATAAATTCTGGTTGCCCATCACAACCGCTGGAAGGAATTATGGGGCGACCATGGTCACGGGCGGATCCAGAAACTGAAGTCTGGGGGTGCTCAAAGGACTTAATGTAAAATGCTCATTTGGAAATTACAAAACGGTAGTTGAATTTTTCTATTCGATATTTCTTGATACATTTGTAAAATTGTTTCATTATCTATACTAATCACTCACAATGTAGAACACCATGCAATCGGTCCAATCTTATTACGCAAATGATTTTTGATTAATTTTATTGCCGAGAAAGATTTCTCAATGTTAGTTGTGACGATTGACAAAACTAGTACCAACTCAAGAAAACGATAAATCATGATAGGATGTTTGACATTTGTGCTAAACCATATCCATTCCAAGATCTCCAATATTATCAAGGTGTAAAAAAAGGTGTTCCACCATCTTTCGATTGCACCATATCAATATACTGATCTAATTTTCTTTTTAAGGCGAACTTCTCGTTAATCTCAAAATTATCTGAAGCTAGATGAGGTAGCCCTACAATTTGCACTCCCACCCCAAAACGTGTCTCGAGCAAAATCACTTGTTTCAACTTACCCAAAAAAAATGCATCACTTGTTTCAAGTAGCACACTACGTGGCCTGCACTAGCACCACTTGTTTTAAGTTGGTCCTGCAATTAGTCAAACCCACTTTCTGCATGTAGGGGAGGCATACAATGCAGAGTTCGTTTCCTCCTGAATACATTTTCCGTCGAGCCTTTCTTCTTGTCCTTCTCCCTTTCACCAGTAGGTAGTTAATTTATACAATCTAAAAAGCTATCCAGATGAAGGTACCAGGAGTCAAGGGAAACAGAGAATTCATCTCAAGCAGTAAGATCACTTCCACTCCTCTTTCAATTTTTTGATTCTGCCGGAATATGCTAACATTTCGTTCTGCATACCGGTATCCATCACTGAGATTGGCGTTCACACTTCATTTAGTCATGAGAGTCATGGAGTTTCAGGCAGAGAGAAGGCTCTCGACACCAATCCGAAAACCCTTGACTCTCCCTTCACATCATGCTCCCCATCTCCATCATCATTGGTTAATTTTTTTTCTTCGAGTATAAGGAATTCTTGGGGCGGACTGGGGGTGCCTGGCCCCCCAGGCACCCACATACATCCGCCCCTGTAGGTGCATCACTTGTGTGCACTCGAGAAGGTCCGTCTCATCAAGAAGGTCAAGAATGTATTTCCTCTAAGAGATGTAGATCTCGGACTTTGGTCTCATAACTCAATGTCTAGAAAATATTTTAACATTCTTAGATCTTTCATCTCAAATTCTCAGAATAAGTTCTTTCTCAACTACTCAATTTCTTCAACATCATCTTCAGTAATAACCATTTCATCCACATATATAATCAAACAGTAATGCCCTGCTGTCGGTGCTTCAGTAACAAGGTGCGATCAGAGTTACTCTGAACATACCCGTACTTCTTCATTGCAATAGTAAATCTTCTGAACCATGCCCTGGGATACTGTTTTAAATCCATATAAAGCGTTTTTCAACCTGCACACTTTATGAGATGAAAGTCATTAGCAAATCTAGGGGGTCCCTCCATATAGACTTCCTCACTCAGATCACCGTGTAAGAAGGCATTCTTCACGTCGAATTGATAAAGAGGCCAATCAAGATTTGCAGTTATGGAGAACAAAACTCGAATAATATCAAACTTAGCAACTGAAGAGAAAGTTTCAGAATAATTTACACCATATGTGAGAGTGTATCCTTTTGCAAAAGGTGAGCTTTGAATCTTTCAACTGTACCATTAGCTTTCATCTTAATAGTGTAGACCCATCGACATCCAACCGTTTTTTTTCCTCTGGGCAACACATACTTCTCCCATATCTCATTCTTTCGTAATGCATCCATCACAACTTTCATAGCACGCCTCCATTTGGGAATTTCCATTGCTTCTTTCTTATTTCGAGGAATATCCTCACTGTATACAGCAGCAGCAAAAGCTCTGACAGACTCAAACATGCTCCCCCTAACGACGACATCAGCAATTGGATACTTCTGAGTTCTTGTATTATGCTCAGGTGTGAACTTCTTTCTGGCAATTCCTCTATTGACACGATCAGGTAGAACATATTTAGGGGTCACGGGGCTCACTGATCCTGCATCATGGTCAATCTCCATAATATCCATAGATTGAGATAACTGTGATGGGGATAGTGAAATTATCGAAGTCTCCGTCGAAAAAGATCCTTGAGGTGGTGAGCCTGATTGATCTGACTATACTCTGCGTTCGTAATGTTCTGGAGCAGGAAGTCTACTTAACTCACGAACCGGGTCAGGAGGCACTTGTGCGTGAGGCACATGAGATGATGAGGGTAAGAGTGAAAGTGTGATTGATGATGATAGTGCATGAGGCCCAGTCGTGGAATGTGGCAGCTCGTTGATGGAAGGGGCAATGAGCCAATCTAAAGAGTCATATATTTCAGATATCTCCCCATGACTCTGTGATTGGCGAGGGGTAAGATAGAAGTACTCTGTCTCAATGAAATCACAATCCATAGTGACAAACATATGGCGTGTATGAGGATTATAACATATGTACCCCTTTTGGGATACCTCATACCCGGCAAAGACATATTTTTCGGCGCACGTGTCAAATTTCGATCTCTTCTCCTTGGGAATATGTACGAATACTGTACAACCAAATACTTGGGGAGTTAAGGATAAGGGTGGAGGAATCTCAGTCGGTTCAGACAAAACCTAGGTCGATGTTTGAAATTTTAATATCTGTGTAGGAAGACGATTAGCTAAATAAACAGATGAAGACACAGCTTCGGGACAAAAATGTGAGGGAACTCGGGATTCAAACATGAGGGTCCATGTGATGTCAAGAATAAATCTATTTTTCGTTCAACCACACCATTTTGCTGAGTAGTATAATAACAAGTTGTTTGATGTACCATCCTGTTTTCCAAATAAATTTTTTTCATGGATTAATTCATATATTACCCTCATTATCAGAACGAAAAATTTGAATCTGAATATGAAATTGAGTAAGAATCAATTGATAAAAGTGGAGAAATTTATCAAAAATTTCAAATTTGTTTCGAAGAAAATAAATTCATACTGGAGCAATCTTCGGCCTCATTTCTGGCCCAACGTCACTGCACGAGTCCATATCAAACATTTCCGCAGAGAAAAACTGTGGCCCAGTAATACCGGAAGGACAAGTGCGTAATTTCGCGTTAAAACGCGTTTCTTTTCCTTGATTCAAGCTGGCCGGATCAGATACTACCTCAGGACGGGTCGTAGATTGATCCACTGGTCCGTCGCGATTTGGGATCGAGCCATGCCCTAGGTTGGCGACGGCGGTCTGTTCGTCGCCCTTCCGGTCGGAATCTGGTGAATTGTCGTCGGCGACGACCACAGCCAGTCCATCCCGTTGCTCTGTGTTCCCGCGCTGCTCATTTTGGTAACATGCCAACTTGTAACGCTCCTGCTTGGTGTGCCCTAGAATTTTACAGATTCACACCGTACATTCGGTCGACGGAAGGTAGAGTTAACCGGATTTCTGCCCTCCAACCGTCTTTCTGACCACGGTTGTTGGAATTGTGAGGCCCCGGTTCTGAGATTTTGAGTCCCTCCGTGTTTGATTGCAAGTCCAGTCCCAACGCCCGATGATGAATTCGATCACTGGAGGCTGTTGCAGGATGCAGAATAATCTGTGTTCGAGCAGCTTCTCGATTGTTGCGTATGCACTTTCCATGGAGGGCAAAGTATTCTCCTTTAAGATGTCTCTTACTATATGCTCATATTTGTGCCTAAGTCCGGCCAAAAACGTGAACAGGCGGTGATTCTCGGTTATCTTGTTGAACTTTTCAATATTGCTGACGGTCTGTCGATTTCCGGCCTTTGAGATGTACAAAGTCCATAATAATCTTCAATTGTGTTTTGCTCTTGAGTCAATCCATCTGCTTTAGTGATCAGATAAAAAATTTGAAGTCTGTCTTCGCCGGAGGTGAAAGTTTTCTTTAGAATTTTCCAAAGTTCGTAGGCTGATCGGTAGTGTGCGCACTTTTGTACGAGTTGTCGATCCTTTGATCGAGTTTTCCATCCGAAGACTTGTGAATCCTGATGTTTCCAGGCTGGGTATTCAGCATCAGATTGTGTCCTGGCTCTGGTATGACCTGTGATGAAGCCATGCCACCCCCTACCTTCTATTGTAACTTCCATTAGACGTGCCCATAGCATGTAATTATGATTGTCGAGCTTAATGTCCACTACAGCAGAGTGGTGATTACCGGACTCCAGGTCGGAGGATGAAGATGATCATTTGCTGAGTTGCAAGAAATTTCGCAAATAACTATTCCATAGTGGGTCTAGTTTGATCGGTCAGTGTCTTCTCGCCCATGGCTACTATATTGCCGGAGAGTATAGATTCACGAGGAATCGGTATATGACGGGACAGGAAATCGTTCCTGCTCCAATATCATCTAAAGAAATGTAATGCGGAAGCTTTTTGGAGAATTTTCTCTTGATTTCATTCATGTACAAGTATTAGGGTGTGTTTGGTTGGGTTGATTTTGGTTGATTTTGGTTGATTAGTAAATCTAATCAATCACAATGCACTTTAATAACACGTTTGGCAGGAGATATTAAAAAAATCGGGTTATCAACCTTTATCAATTTGACCCGGATTTTGGAGTGATTGTGTGTTATGACAAATCACACATCATGAGGTGTCATTTGGAAAAATTCTATACCCTAAGAATTTTTCCCAAGAAAAACATAAGAAAGATGAGTTGTTAACATTACATTGGTGGCCAAAAAGGTGTGGGTCACTCCATTGTCCAATGTGATGTTGCCACTTAATGTTTCTTATGTTTTTCTTGTTAAAAATTCTTTGGGTATAAAATTACTCGTGTTTTATTTGTTATCAATCTCTAAATCAAACCACAAATTATACCCAGTACCCTCCTCGTCAAATCTTCACCAGTTCTTCCGTCTCCTTCACCGGTTCTCCAGTCTCCTCTCTTCTTCACCAATTTTATTATGCTCCTCAAAGAGGTATTCTTATCCTAAACCCAATTCCGTATGAATTTTATGGGAGAGTCAATTATTCAAGGCTTCCCGAGAACATCTCAAAACAATTAAACTTTGTCCTCTCCATTTCTCCGGTGCACAATTTTATTGGACATGCTTCTGTTTGGGGCTCTCATTTTACGTCACATCTCGAGAGTTGAAAAGGTTATTCTCATGGTTTGGTGTAGTTGAACAAGGTAAAAATTAATTGCTTTGGTCGGTTGATCCCTTTGGGTTTGGGATAGTACAATAGTTGAACATCATTTTTTTTAAAATCATTCCTACTTCTGTTTCTCTTTTTGCTTCGTGCGGAAGCTTAGAATAACATTTTAGTATTCTTCTTATCATTCAATTATCACCACAGTTGGTGGATAGTTTGTGAAATATGATTT
>JAOYMZ010000216.1:0-10263 GCA_025802335.1 Pinguicula primuliflora | reverse complement strand
CCCTGCCGCGCGGTTCCAACCCGCGCGGCAGGGCATTTTAGCAACGAAGTCGAAAAGGTAGGGCACAGTCGAAAATTTTCCCCGAATCCGTCCAATTAAATAAATAAATATAAAGTTATTACGTATACATACTATTTTTATACATAAAACATATTTATTGTCGTTTTGTGTTATACAGTTCATTAGTGTGTGTCGTTTCGTAATTAAAGCCTGTACAAAACGACACACATTTTTAAAACAAATAACATGAAATGATATTAAGTATGCCTATATGTATAAAAGTACTATGTAAGCCTACCATTTTTCTAAATAAATAATAGCTTTCTAAAATATTAATGATTACTCAATTTTAGATAATCAACAATTTGTTTTTAATTAGACCATTAGGGATGCAATTTATGTATAATAAAACAATTTGATATGCAACTTCTTCAGTACTTTCAAAGAATGGCGATGAGAAATCAGGGAAGGAACACATCCAAGAAGATGATGACGTTAGCGGCGAATGGACTACAATTGTCTGGCGAAGAGGCAATAGATCAAGGAATCGCAACACTCCTGCAAAAAGAGTTGTCACTATGCAGAAATTGGAGAGAGAATATTGATAAGAAAAACATGCAAGCAGGGAAGCCCGTTCCCCTATTTGTGGGCACACTTAATGGAGTGTGCAGAACTGCTGGTGCAAAAGAAAATAAGAGAAAGCAAATCAAAATGATCAGAAAGATAAGGGAGCAAAGAAGAAGGCACGAACAATGATTACATGACATGAACAATGAGTTGAATGAAAATGATCGGATCCCTGAGACACCTGATGATCAGATCTTGTTGTCTACGAATGTTGCTGAAATCAGAAATGAAGCTAAGAAAACAGCAAAACTTGCTGAATTACTGGGAGTTCATACAACTCCCTCAATGGTGAATGAAATTGTGCAGATGGAGGTCGGGGATAAACCAGCAAATATTGTCTGAAGCCACAGTCTATTGATCAAGGAGTTCTACGCCTTCTTTGAAATACGGATGCTATCTTACAATGTATGGGGATTAAGGGGACCAAACAAGCAGAAAGAAATCACGGATGCAATTAGAAAGTATGACCTACAGATAGTCTGCATTCAAGAAACTAAGATGACAAATATTGACAGGAGAACATGTGAGAAAAATTTTCAATCAAAGGATATTGACTACCGCTTCAGACCTGTGCAGGGAAGGTCTGGAGGGATACTAACGGCCTAAAAATTAAGCCACTTTAATGGCCTAAGCACTTGGAATGAGGAGGGCATGCTGATTACAACTGGAAAATTTACTAGATTGGATGAGATAGTAGCTATTGTGAATATCTACTCACCGTGCACAATAGTAAGAAAGAGGATACAATGGAGGTGACTTCTGCACTATTTAAGTGCCTCTCCAAACCTTGCATGTTGCATATGTGGTGATTTCAATATGGTAAGAACTAGAGATGAGAAGAAAGACACATCTATTGTATCTACCAGTGAAATCAGAAGCTTTAATGATTTTATTCAACATTCTGGCCTAGTTGATCTCCCCCTTCAGATCAGAAAGTACACCTGGTTCCAACCGGGAGGCAATAGTGCCAGCAGGTTGGACAGGTTTTTACTTTCTGATTCCTAGAACCAAAACTAGCCAAACTTGATTTTGTCTCCACTAGACCATAAATATTCAGACCATTGCCCATTGATATTGATGAATGATGAAGTGAATTGGGGGCCAAAGCCGTTTAAAGTCTTGGATATTTGGTTTCAGCAACCAAACTTCGAAAAATTTGTTGAGGAAGCATGGTTGAGGACGTCTGCGCAAGGGCGAGCTGACTTTGTAATATATGAGAGAATGAAGCAATTAAAGGCCAGTTTAAAGATCTGGAACAAAGAAGTGTTTGGCATACTGCAGGAGAGAATAAGGGATACAAAACATCAAGTCAAAACATATGACTTGCTACTAGAGCAAAGGAACTTAACGAATTCAGAGAAATCTGGAGTAATGACACCACGAGGGGACTTGTTGAAATATACTAAAATGCAGGCAACTCTCACCTACCAGAAAGTACGGTCTAGGTGGTTGAGGCAAGGAGATGCAAATACAAAATTCATTCATGCTACTGTCAGAAACAGCATGGGTGTTAACACAATTAGAGGACTGAATATTGATGGGGTGTGGAATACTGATGTGGAGAAAGTGAAGAAGCACCTAAATGATGAGTTTCAGAGACACTTTGCTGCGGATGAGCAGCCAAATCCAAAGGTGTCTTAGGACATGGAGAGGAGGATACTTGAACCAGACTCTACATTACTCACAACCCCCTTTTCTGAGGAGGAAATATGGAGTGCAATAAAAGTCCAGAACCTAATGGATTTAATTTTAAATTCATCATACATTTCTGGAGGTTATTCAAAGCTGACATGTTTAAGTTTTTTTGAGGAGTTCTGTCACGGGCCAAAATTGACTAAGGGGATCAATTCTACCTAGTAGCACTTGCCCCAAAAACATCAAACCCTCAAGGAATAGGGGATTTCATACCTATCTCTATGGTTGGAATTCTATACAAGATGCTCTCAAAATTGTGGACAGGGAGATTATCAAGTCTTCTGCCCAAGTTGATTTCAAACACGCAGACAAACTTTGTTCCAGGTAGAGTAATCTTGGATAGCATATTGGTAGCAAACGAGGTCATTCATGATGCAAAAACTTTTAAGAAAGAATGTGCTCTCTTTAAAGTGGATTTTTCTAAGGCATTAGACAGTGTGAGTTGGACATATCTATGGGATTTGATGGATGCTATGGGATTTCCACGAAAGTGGATGTCTTGGATGAAAGTTTGTGTTCACTCTGCTTACATATCAGTGACAGTTAATTGAAGTTGCTGTGGTGAGTTCAAAATATTTAAAGGATTGCGACAGGGCGACCCTCTCTCACCACTGCTTTTTGTAATTGCGGCTGAGGAACTAACAACCTTGGTAAACAAAGCTACAGAGCAGGGGCACATACAAGGTTACTGTCTTGGGGAAAGCTCACTTAAAGTCACAATTCAGCAATTTGCTGATGACACATTGTTATTTGGCAATGGTTCTGAATCTGATCTGCTAGCCTACAAGTGAATATTGAGAATCTTTGAGGTGATTTCTGGGCTAAGAGTCAATTTTGATAAAAGCAAGCTCTATTCTATAAACATTCCTGCTATGGAATCAGAGATGCAAGCTAACCTTCTAAACTATAAATTGAATACTATTCCATTCAAGTATCTTAGGGTTGAAGTAGGAATTAACCCTTGAAGGATCAATTCCTAGAAACCTGTCATTGATTTGATTGAGAAGAGACTGACAGGTTGGGATAAAAGGTACATATCTAGAGGAGGTAGAGTAGTACTGCTCTACGCTGTTATATCTGCGATACCAGCCTATTATCTATCCCTCTACAAGGCTCCTAAGGGTGTGCTAAAGAAGATACTGCAACTGCAGCGCAAATTTCTCTGGGGTGGCAAGATTAGTGGACCTAGAAAAATACCTTGGGTCAAGTGGTCAAAATTAATGTACCCAAAAGAGAAAGGAGGCCTTAGCGTTAAACACATGGAGAATTTTAACCTATTCCTGCTGACTAAATGGGGGTACAAGCTATTCACAGGTAATGCGCAAGCATCCAGTAATATCCTAAATGCCAGGTATGGAGACTTGAGTATAGATGCAAGACGAGTAATTCAAAACAGTGCTAGCAGGCAACAGAAACCATCCATTTGGTGGCAAGATCTGATGCAAACAATTCTAAAAGAACATTGGTTCATGATGCTGTTTAAAAGGCAAATTGGTGCAGGAAGTGAAACTTATTTCTGGCATGATAACTGGTTAGATGTGCAACCTCTAGCAGAGAAATATCCAGCACTATACTCTCTTACTACAGATAAGCAGACAAAAGTTAATGAGATAGGAACATATACACTGCAGTGTTGGATGTGAAATTGGAGTTAGGTACGAGATCTGCAGCAGTCTGAATTGAGCCAGTTGCAACAATTGCAGATGCTACTGCAAGCTGCTCCTTCGCAGACAAATGATGCTGGCTGCTGGCAACTGAGAACAGGGTCAATCTGTACCACCAAAGGAGCATATCAGTTCCTTATGCAAGAAATATGGAATCAAAAATGAAGCTGATGTTCTAACAAGTAGTCCATGGAACAAAATAATCCCGCAGAAAATCTATTGTTTTACCTAGTAACTGTTGCAAAGTAAAATCCCAACAAGAGTGAATCTGCAATCTCGCAGCATGGCTCTACAATCTGATCTTTGTGCTTTGTGCGGTGAATTGCCAGAAACTATTGATCACCTATTCCTGCAATGCAAAGAAGTCTCAAGATTATGGTACACAATCTATGAATGGCTTGGTCTCCATACTGTGCTAACCCAGACAATTTGCGGCAATTACCTGCAACATATGGACATGCTGGGTTTTTCGTGGAACAAGACCATCCTGAACGCAATTTAGCAGGAAGTATGTTGAATACTCTGGAAAAGCCGGAATGAAAAGATCTTCAATAGCAAGCACATGGATCCCGGAACAGCAATTGAGATAATCTAAATACAACTCTGGCAAATGTTGAAATCAAGTGGGTATATGCTACCTGGCATGAGCATATCGGAGTGGAGCAGGCTACCAGAACATTATATTCGGAGATGAAGTTACAGAGGTGAATGGAGAAGAAGAACCGATGATTTCAAAGTGAAGAGCCCTAATCTGACTAACTATAATTGCCTATAAGGAGAGGGTAAAAGTATAAATGTAAATATATACAATTTATTCATAAATACAACAAATTCACCTATAAAAAAAGCTTCTCCATTACTTTAATGCTAAATTCATAGGTTAAAAATTTGTCTGAATTGATTATTATTCTGGAAATTCATGTTTTCGAACTCTAATTATGTGATGTGTATTTTTCTTTTGTGTACCATATTTATATTTTTTGGTAGGTAGTACCACAGTTTTTCTGGTGTCCACAATGATACACAATATTGTGATTCTAGCTATAACAATCGAAATTGGTCATACTACTGAAAAGTTTATACATAGGAGATCAAAAGTATCATGTTCCGTCATGATCCCGGCGACTTTATCGCCGAGAATTTCTAAAACCCTATTAAAGACTACTTAATCTAAGTGGTAGAGATGTAACGAAATTATCAGGGATAAAGTCGTCGAAATGGCGTCTAAACATAAGGCTTTTGATCTCATATTTATAAGCTTTCCATTGATGTTACCAATTTTAGTTGACATAGCCGGAATCATAATATTGTATACCATTGTGGACACTACCATTGATGTGACCAATTTCTTGGTAGTACCATATTTATATTTGAGAAATTTGACATATAAGCCCAAAATTTAAGGCTAAATGAGTGTCACTAATATGCACCCTCATTTATAATTTAGAAATTTGATATATAAGCCTAAACTTTAATGCTAAATGAGTGTCACTAATATGCACCCTCATTTATAATTTTGATTATCTTTCTTTGTTATAATTAATCATGTAGATTAAAAGTTTATACACAAAAGATAACATTCTTATATTTTAAAAGACTTCGACGACTTTATCATCAAATAGACACATTTTCTGGTAAATTTTTTTAATATGCCCTGTCAATGAGTCGTAGTTACTAAATTGCCCTGCCGTGCTTTCAGCGAGAATATTAATGACGAATTAAGGACTCCGCACTTCACCGCGGCAGGATTATTTAACAACTACAATGCACTGATAGGGCACATTAAAAAATTTACCCACATTTCCTTTCCTTGAGAAAAGCCATCATTTGTTTTGTCCAGGTATTAATCCCTGCACGAACTCACCACATGGGCTAGCATACAATCGACTGTATCAAGTCTGAAATTTAAACAAAGTTGTTAGAATGTTAGTGTGATCAATTGTGGATGTGTGCAATAATATTAATAAAATTACGATAAATTAATCTATAAATGAGTGACATATTGAATGAGAGAATTTTTTTAATCACGAATGCTTATGTCGTGATTAATGAGATATATTCCTGTATTGTAATTTTAGTCTTTGCTTCAACGACCGCCTAAGATTAATCTCATCTTGAGTTGAATTGTTTTTATTAATAATTATATTTTAAAAATAAAATTAATCTTAATCAATGGATCATTCAAAATTTAAAATACAATTCGAAAATGTATCGAATTATATTTTAGATATTAATTGAGGACTAAAAGATTTTTCTATTGAATCGTCCTTTATATATCTATTCGTGCTTTCATGTTTTCAAGGATAAATGTAATGTGTGTTAATGATGTTTTGCTTAAAAAGAAATATGTGTCAGAGTAATGCTACATGTCCCTACAAAAAAATTCAGAATTGTAGGGACATGTAGTTTAATTAAGGATATATGTAGTTTAATTAAGAATTTTGCAAGTTTAGTCTAGCATTTAAATGTCATTAAGAATTTTGTATTTTAAATAATTAATATTTTATTTTTGTAGGGATGAATTCTGGATTAGTTGTTGGGACATCTAGCATTATTCTAGGTGTTAAGGTTAAATTTTAAAAAACGAGTTCCAAAAATTTTCGGGAAAATATAAACATAAACTTGTAAGACAAATTTAATTTTCCCTTTTACAGATCATGCGAGCATACTTCTAGTAAGGTGTCCATGACTACTGCAAAATCGGGCTGAAGAGAAGCTGGACCCCATACTGTGGTTGCAGTGTCATCTTCTGGACCGGAGCATGTACATATGACGGAGAAATAACAAAGGAGTATCGCCGGAGAAGCATTGCGAGAACAATCTTAGCCTCAACAACAGCAAAGTTCTGACCGACACAGATCCTGGGGCCTAAGCCAAAGGGGAAGAATGAGGCCAGATGCTTACGAGGTTCCGAGAATCGAAGAGGGTTGAATTCATTCACATCAGCTCCCCATAACTCAGGATCATGATGAGCAGCAGTCATGGCTATATAGAACTCTGTATCAGCAGGAATATAGAGGCTTCCGACTCTAACCTTCCGTGGTGTTTGCCGCATCAGTGCTACTGCAGGAGGATAGAGGCGAAGAGTCTCGTTTAGAATCATCCCAATCTGTCGTGACAAGTTGAAGGATATTTTTACAGTTTTATGTCAGAACTGATAATGGCATGAACATATTCTAACTGAAGATGGCAACTTACAAGTTTAAGATCTGATAAATTTTCAGATGTTGGATACGCATTCTGCTTGCAAGCTATGAGAGCTTCATCTCTTGCTCTGATCTGCCATTCTTCATGGTATGCCAAAAGGAGAAGAGCCCATGTCAGAAGATTGGCGGTGGTTTCTTTTCCTGCAAAGTAAAATGTTTTGCATTCATCTATGATCTCCTCTATATCCAATCTCTCCTCCATACCATCCCCATTCTGATAGGGAGACATTAACAGGGAGAGTAGCGATTTCCGGTTTGCTCCATGTTCGCTTCTCTTTTCGATCAATGCACGAATCGATTGTCGAGTATCCTTATCTAGTTTCCATCTCCTTCTGTTCTTTTTCGTTGGCAGAAACCTGAAACAATCAAACATCAAGACTTCAGCTTAATGCGATTAATCGAAGCAAGCAGTGGAATGGAAAAAGAAAGTGTAGTAAACTTATAGTTTTACTGAGGTGCCCTTCCTAAATATATTCGCTCACACACGCACACGAGGTCCGAGCCCAATGGATCCATTTTCTAAGGGAAAGTAAATGAGGAACCTGAATCCGGGAATGTATACACTCCGAAGGGCTTCTAAAACAAGGCCAACTTGCTGTTCTTGCAATTCAAAGATGTGCTTTCCTTCTTCATAACTACTACCAAATGCTGTTCTTGATATGATATCTGCCGATAGTTGTTGAAGCTCTTTGTGAGCATCCATTTCAAATTCACTTTTCTCTCCTCTTCGTTCCTCCCACTTATTTATACAGTTTTCTATAGTGGCTACTATTTCAGGAATCCAGACCTGTGAAGGAAATCAACATCAGAATACAAATTCTTACACTAAGACAAAAAAAAAAAAACAAATTGCGTGTTGTGAATTAATTATGAAATGGGGTACATATTCATAAGCACAATAAAATCAAAACAAAATACACCTTGACTTGCTCCATGTTGAATGCTTGGCTGGTAATCCTCCTGTGGACTGCCCATTTCTCACCTTCTAGCCCAACAAGCCCATCTCCGAGTAAAACCTTCGAAGAAGGATTCGCCGGAATTTTGCGAATCTCCCCGCTCGAATTCATCAAAATCTCCCTAATCAGATGTGGCTCCGCCACGGCTAATCTAGGTTTCCTACCGAACCAGTATAGGAAATTCTTCCCGTAGATCTCCGACCATTCGCAGTAATGCGGGATCACTCGGTGTGCTATATCGTGCGTAATACGTGAGATCCGAGTCGATTCCGCGGCCGCGATCAGCCGCCGCCGGACCGCCGCTGAGTTCCCGAAGATGGGACGGTAGTCGGGTCCCATGATGCCTTGCTTCTTGAAATGTCGTTGGATTTTTATGGGTATCCATAGGGTCATGTGAATGTAGTAACAAGAGAGGAAGAGCAGGGGGGAAACCAGAGAGAGGACAAAGTAGAGATTCATTTTCTCCGTGGAAAACTGGCGAAGGATAAATGGCGCGCGTGTTCTTTGGTTGAAGACGACGATGATGAGGTTTATTGAATTTGTGTTGACTTTGGAGGCAAAATTACTGGACTTTGTCCCGTTAGATAATCATGCAAAAAAAAAAAAAATGAATTTGAAGACAAAGAGTGTTGGAATTTTAGAATGTGACATGTCGAATTTAATTTAATCCCCTCGGTTTATTTTGTTTTTGATAAGGTACTAAACCCTATTGAAATAGAAATCAAATATCCTACCATAATAATTTACAAACTACATTTGAGAGCTAAAGCACATTTGACAAGCACTATGTGATATGGTCATGTTGCTGAGGAAATTTGAACTCATGAGCTTTGAGTGTAATTATCACTCCCAGAACCACTAGGACAACTCTTCGATTGTGTTCACTTTGATAGATTTAGTTAGGAGTCTTGGCAGATTTCTCCTAAAAAGGAGTAGATTGGGTTGTTCACTAGTAGCCTCTTAATTCCCGAGTCATTAAGATTTGTGAGGGTGGCCCGTCTTTTTTTCCAGATTGTAGACTGGAATAATTTGTCTGATTGTAATCTCACTAACCCAGTTAACAATTTGTTACAAAATTACCCTTCACGAATCATCTTCCCACAGGTCTCAGAGGGCTCCCGTCGACACCGCTTCCGACTCAAATAAAAATCGTAATCCTCCACCACCCACACGAGCGCTGCCACAAGCTCGCCACCGTTCCCCTCCTTTCCAAGTGCCTACTAAACCGCGAGATCATCGCCGAGCGTAAGCAGAAATATGGCCAGTCGAAAGTTCTCGATTCTATACATGATGAAGCCTCTGAATGCAGCGATTGGCCTATTGGTCGAGCTGTTAAGGAATGGAAATATAGATAAGGAAGGATAATCAAATCATATCCTTCCTTATCTCCCAAATCCCGTAATTGTAGGGATTTGATTAGGGATGTGATTAGGGGTGTGATTACTATGTATCTCCTATATATGTAACTGATGAAGAAGAGGAAAAACATGAAAAATAAAACAAGCGAAGAGATACATCTCTTCCGTGGAATAGCCATTCTTACCGAACCACGTATATCCTTTGTTCCTCGATTTACTTTATTCACGTTAATAGAAACTTCTGAGGATATCCATGAAAAAGTCATTGACATAGGAAGGTGGGTATAAGTTATATTATGTTTTTACTCTGTTTTTGGCTGAATTTATGTGTCGGATTGGCCAACCATCACAACATGTGGCTGAAGGTTCGGAGTACCAGGCTTATCGGAAGCGGAAATGATACAGGCACCAACTCCTATTGCACCAAATTTGGTGTCTCTCATAAGTGTGTTAACACTTTTGTAAATGAAATAGCAACTTTTAATATTTTTCAATATAAAAATGAAGTCTAATTAATAAACTGTATTGATAGCCTTGCAAAATGAAAGAGAAGGCTCCAGGTTTATTTTCTATTCAATATTTGTATGCCCGTGCAACATTTAGTTTTACATCCTTTTTCCCTTCTAGTTGACAGAATGATATATTTCACTTGGTTGCGGAACCTGGTGATGTATTTCACTTGGCAAAAGGCAGGAGTAGGAAATACACATCAGCGATTACCAACATGTCAACAATTGATGATCTTTTAACCCAATAC
>JAOYMZ010000215.1:0-10265 GCA_025802335.1 Pinguicula primuliflora | reverse complement strand
GATATGTTGTTCATGTTTTTAATAATTACACATGGAATTACTAATTGGTAACATCATTAATTTTGAAGTCATGATAATTATTGAGTTGTGCTTCTTCATCACGTAATATAAGTTGCATCAGGAAAATTGCTTACGAAATAGCGTGCATATTATAGGGCTGTTAGTTGATTATCTAGTGAGGTATTCTCTCTGAGATCTTCTTCTTGTAAATTATTGTTTGCGTTTGCATTTATTGTTCAAGAGTCTCAGTGTATTTTATCCCAAGTTGTTTTCAACAAGCTCAAAACTAATGGCTCCAAGAATAATTTTTCTAAGCATGAACGTGAAGCAGGAGACACAACTGAAAGCTTATTAGGTTCATCCTTTTTTCATTTGTTGGCGGCTCTCTGACGTTAGTTTCATATAGTATCATTTACAGCTGACGTTCAGGCGTAGACATTACGGGTTTCAAATTTGTTCTTTTAATTGATTGAGATTTGTGCTTTCATGGAAAGTGTGAAGAGTGTTTGTGTGAGGATCCTCAAGATTCAAAACTGAATCGTTAATTCCCAGTTCTTCGTATATGTAGTAGTTATATCATATATGCTTATAAATTATCTTTTTTCTTTGATGAGTATCACTTGAATTGGTAGTTTTTCCATTAGGTAGTTCTAATCCTACATGTGTTGAGGCTTCTCATACACATCTGCCATTTTATGAACCAATTGAAATGTTTGACTTGGTGGAATTCAATTGCACATCTTTTCTTTTAGTAATGGTCAAAGAAAAAATTATGCCGAAATACTTGCTAGCTTATAATTATGATCATTGATTAGTTTTGGTTATTAAATCACATTCAGAATCATTTGGCAGGTAAACTAATTCTGAAATGTTATATTGATGTTTGTATGACCTCTGTAGAATGTAGTTAATTTGGAAATAAGTGGGACTAGAACATGTTACTTGATGAGTGCGCCAAGCGAAACAGATTTCATTATTCTTCTCTTTTGCATTGGAGTTGAGAAAAGGCAACAACTCACATGATACTAATCCCTTGCCACTTTCTTATTTGAAATGCAATGCCGTATGTGTTTATGTTGAAGAGTAACTATATAAGTCGTTGCTATGCTTGTCTTTGTGTTCTCGTTGTATGATCATGGCATTAAATATATATATATTTTTATATTCACAAAATATTTAAAAATAATTGAGCCCTAACTTTGGGAGGTTTTAGCCCGGGGTCAAAATTAAGTCTAGTTCCGCCCTTGCCCATGGAGTCCCTCAATCCCCACAAGAATCTCAAAGAACAGTAAGCAAACATTGAAAATTCTGCAACTCTTTGCTCTTAGTTTGGTTGAGTATGTTACTTGATGGTGAAATATTATCAATTTTGCAGATTCGTGAGTAATTTAACCGGATCGACGAAGCTCGAAACTTTCTTGCTGATCACGAATATTTCAGTGAGTAATAAGCAGTAAGCAACATATTTTCTGGTTTTATTTCTGATTTGTTACTAAGAATTGGTTCCTTTTGTCGGCAGGCGTTGATTCTTTTTAGGCATTGCATCGGATGCAATTTGAAAAGTTCTGGTAGGTTTTCCTTCTAATCCCCAGAGGAAAAATGTTCATAGTCAATAATGTGGTTTCCTTTGAAGTAGTCAGCGGTGGGAATGAATACTCTTACTGATGATGATTTGTTTTGTTATAACAGGCTTCGTTATGAAAGATGACTATGCTGCTGGTGGCGGCAAGAATGTGAAGGCTTACGTTCTAACTATAATGGTTGATTACCTTGGCATTGTTGTACCTTGTATTTTATTTATGACTGTAAGTTTTTTCGCACTCAATCTATTATCTCAGCATTTATAGATTTCTATATACATGGTTCTGTTTTCAAGTCACATAAATGAATAGAAAGCTGCATTCATATATATTTTTTGACATGTGTATAGACTCTTGACCCAAATGATCATTGAAACTGATCACAATGTAGTTGATATTATAGCTCACCAATGACAGGTTCTTGCAGAATGGACACGTGAGAATGCAATTATGATTCTTCTACTGCTTCTTTTCTTGCGATTGCTTGGGAGGTATACTTCTTAGCTGTAAGGATGTTATATGATTTCCTAGTGGTACCCAAAGTAAACGATATACAAAATACTTACCGAGAATCTCTTTATTCTGCAGAACAGAAATCGAGCTGGCTTCTTGCAGAACGGTCATTTTGACTCTATTAGAACATATATCTCTTCTTATAGGGCGCTGATGGTATGTTCTTTAGATTTGAAGGCTGAGTGCATTTGTTAAAATCAACAATTTTTTCTAGACTCCTTTCATATTGGGAGGATGAATTTACACAGATGCTTAGTACATGCGTCTCCATTTTGGCTGTTGATTTCAAGATATTTCCAAGAAGATATGCAAAGACAGAAACATATGGAACTAGTATGGTGAGACAAACCTGTTCTTGTTCAATCAAGTCCATTCACACCATGTTTTGTGTTTGAGATGTTTGGATTCAATTTTAAATTCTTGCTTCTATCTTTTTGAGCATGGAGTTGCAGAAGGAGGTCTAGCTATTTGTATATTTAATTAATATGTGGAGTTAGTATTTCCAAGTCATTATCGTCATCTAATAGCTTTACAAGTAGTACTATTCAATGCATCTGTCATGGATTATCATCTTTTCATTTTATGCTTGTGGTACTGTTGAGGGTTGAAGTGTATTTTATTTTTTTGTTTAATGACATGTTACTAATTTCCCTACAATATTCCTTGAACATGCCAGATGGATCTTGGGGTGGGGTTATTTGTGCTAGCAAATGCGTTTGTTTCAAGTCAGGCACGTGGTATCTTGAACAAGTAAGTGCTCGCTTTTCTGGACATCTTTTGTGTGGTCAAGTAATTTTAATATTCTTGTTTATTCGTGCCAATCTAGGCCATTTGGAAATGTTCTTCGCTCAAGTGGCCCATTGATTGTATTAGGATTTGCTCGACTTATAACCACGTCCAGCGCGAATTATCAGGTGCTGTTTTTGTATCTTCTATCATATATACTGTATTTGTTTGAATTTATTTTGCGGCCAGGGCAGTTAAAGTAAAACACTCCACACTCCACGGCTGTATTTGTATCTTCCATCTTATTTAATGTATTTGCTTGAATTTATTTCGCAATGTGGGCAGTAAGATACTCCATACTATGTCTTATGGTTTCTTCCTACAGGTTCATGTTGGAGAATATGGTGTCCACTGGAATTTCTTTTTTACTCTCGCTGCTGTTACTATTCTCACATCAATTATCAGAATTCATCCACATTACTGTGTGATTGTGGGTTCCGTCATCCTCATTGGTATGCTGTGCATTTATTTTGTTTCTTTTTTCACTTTGGTGTTGCAATTTTTTTTTTTGGCCGTGCCAATTATTAAGCTTTGATTTACTTTATAGCATGAATTATGTTTGTGATCAGGGTATCAAGCTTCACTACTGTCTGGGTTGAATGAATATCTGTTATCAGAAGAAAGGGGAGCAGACATCTTAAGTCAGAACAAAGAAGGAATTCTTAGTATATTCGGTGAGAATTTGTGCCATTCCGTCTGATCTTTCATAAAAAATATATATATTACCCTGCATTTTTCTTCACGGCAGAAGGTTGACAGGGGGTTAAGGTGGGTGGGGAGCAGAAGCAGTCTAGCCTTATAGCGAGGCATCTAATCACACAATTAAAAACGAGCTACTGAGAATCAACTAAAAGTATTCCATTTTCAACTTATGTTAGCATTGTTGTTGTCGAGAGCACATTTCCAAGTCGATGATGAACTCTAGACATAAATTTCTTAAATCGTTCTTGTAATTGGGTTTGAAATTTTATCAACCTCTTGGTCCCTTCAGGATATTGGGGTCTGTATCTTATCGGTGTTGGAATAGGGAATTATCTCTTCTTCAGAGACAATACTGATGCTACTTCAAAAACCGTGAACTGCACAAGGATTAGAGTTTGGGCTCTATGCCTTCTTTTCTGGTATGAGGAAATGGCTTTTGTCTCGCATTCGGTTCTGTACTATCATGTTGATCGTTTGACTGCTGTGTTGTTACAGGTCAATAACTTTGATTCTTGACAGATATGTTGAAGAAGTATCTCGCCGCATGGTGAATGATGTCCTCCATCACCCTTTCATATCTCCTGTCCATATTTTATAGTTGTAACCCCGGTTCTGAAATACGATAAGAAAATGACTCTGCTACTTACTTGATTGCAGTGCAACCTGGCATATGTTTCGCTCACTTTGGCATCTACTCTTCAGGTAACTACTTTCTGCTTGCTTCAAAACGAGCATTGAAATGCATTATGGAAGAGTTAAGTAGCAAACCTTGTAATTAATTGATTCATAAGAAAATAAAAATGATGCAAAGACAATGACCGTCAAGAAATTAGATCATTGTGTCTGAAGTCCACAAACTATATGCAAAGCAGAAACTTCATGGATTTTGAACCCACGCCTTGTATTGAATGATCCCAATTCCTGTATCCTGAGGAATCTGAGGTGTGCAGTGAGTTCTCACCGCACACTATGCAGGCCCATGTTGCACTGTGAGATTGGTGCGGTAGATGGACCGGTGTTCAACATATTTGTGTGGGCCCGCTGACCGGCCAATCTGGTTATGCCATGCGGGCACTGCACACTATGGAATGAGGAACTCACTGCTGCATAGTCAACTCTTCTGTATCTGAGGCAATGCATCTTGTCTGTATCATTAACTAAATCCAACTGCCAGGTATTGGCCATCATCATGCTCTCTGACCTCACATGCGGAAGTCGAAGCTCAGCGTTAGAAGAAGCATTTAATCGTAATTTACTGGCTTCTTTTCTTCTGGTAAGAGAGACGCGCGCTACAAAAACTTGATGAACTTTTCGACTCCATATGTCATAATTTTCGTGTATATAATAATGCAGGCCAATGTCCTTACCGGAATGGTGAACTTGTTTATGGACACCCTCTCGGTATCTCCAGCCTCAGCTCTTGGTATCTTGCTTGCATACACATTTGTTTTATGCTTTTCCGTTGGATTTGCTGATTTTACTGGCATTAAGCTAAAGTATTGGTAGTTGAATAGTTGTGTCGATGCTGTTTGATTGATGTTAAGGGATGGAACCATTTGACTCTGTGTTTTATTCTTGATTCTATATCGTGCGTAGGCTAATGAACTTTGTAGAGAATAATATGGTTGCTTGGAAGTAATTTAAGTACAAAGATTTTCAGTTTGTTGTGATTCATAAATTTGTGAATATAACACAGATTATTTCGGGAGTGTTTGCAACCACTTATAAAAAATTTGTTTTTGGGAGTATTTGCTAGAACTGCTCTACTTCAGCGGTTAAAATGCTGTTTTAAGCCATAATCCAAAAATAGTGGAGGAGAGTTTCTGCGATTGAAAAGCAGGCGGTGGCATTTTTGAAAATAAACAAAATACATATATAAAACCATATTAACCTTAAAAATTATTTATATGATTAAAATATATCATTTTAATCGAATTATAAGATTAAAATTGAACGTTCTTTTTATAAATATAACAAGATAAGCTACAAATATTTAAAAATACTACTATTAGATTTTTTTCTGTAGCACCACAGTTTTCGCAAACACTCAACATTTTTTTACATATAACTTTTTTTTAATTTTCTCTATTGAAAAATGTTTTGCAAAAGTTGAAGTATTTGAAAACACACTTCGTATCGGGGTTTAGGGGGCGTACAGTGCAAAAAAGAATTGTATAGTATGCAGTGCTTATATGGCAGTGCGGGATTGATGTGGCATGTGGGTCAGTGTTTAACACTTTTGTATGGGCCTGCTGATCGGCCAATCCTGCAGTGGCACAAGGACACTGTACACTATACAATTTTTTTAGCATTGTATACTCCCCAAATCCCTTCGTATCGTGACTTCAGCAACGGACACAGGAGAGGCAATAACACACCCTGAAGATTGCCCAGCACATTCACACAAATCACAGTTGAACGACAAATTGAATCATGGCCTATGACAAGTATTATTATTATTCCATATGGCTAATGAGAACCAAATCAAGTGGATGGGTTAGAAATCCATGGGTTATTCTCATAGATGTGTCTCTCCAACAACACCTTACTGCAAAATTGAAGAATATATTCTCAAACAGAAAATATCTTATCAGGAATACTATGTGTGGCAAGATTACTTGGAGATAAACGTTATTGCTTAAGCCACTAATGCGCATCATCATTTTTTAAATTCTCCACAACCACACCATACCATTTTTGACACCTATACCTTCTATGCAATATATAAAATAGCTACTAGTTTAAAAAAAAAATGAAATAGCTACTATTACTTATATTACATCTACAGCTAACATGTAACGTTTTTTGAGGAATCAACATATGGAGTAAGTGAATGATGCTAGAAAAGTGTCTCATTGCAAGAAATTGTAAATCCCTTTATTGCATCATATAGATTGTGATATCTTTTCCCAGGTACCTGAGAATTTAAAGGTACAATATAGATAAATTAATTAAACCATAAAAAAATCGACCATTCAATACGAAATATCTAGAGAGGAAATCACTAAGAAATACTGCAAAGGACAGTTTAACAGAAACCCCAAATGTTCAAGCTCTAAATCCACCTATCGTATTTTTTTTATATAATTGAAGAATCTCAAATAGAATGGGTGCAAAAAGCATGTTCACCATCAAATCAGCAGTTGCATGGTATATTTGCAGCTTCTAAATATTCTTTATGATAGTGGTACTTCATCATAAACATGATATCACCTCTTTAAGTATAAATATAACCTTTAGGCTGGTATTCAAGTAAGCAAGGAGCCTACCTACAGCTTTATTTCAAGGTAATCGTGTTTTCTGTTTCCATATTTTCTCTCTCCCATCCATGTCTGTGCTGAACCTGCAAATCATATGTAGCAGTTACTCATGCTCCTTCATCTAGTATATCCTTCTTGTTTCTTCTGTAGCATCCAAGGCATATATCCATACATATGAATGAATCTTACTAGAAAACTCCAAGTGTAGGTGAATTTCTTCAGCACCTGGTTATACTACTGAAAATGGAAGCTGTCCGGTCCAATGTTACTAAATACGAGTGCTTACCCTTCGGTACGACATGGATTATTTCCTTTTTATCTTTCGTGATAAGTTATCTTCAAATTAAACTTCGCATAATCAATCAGTGGTGGAAGTTATAAGAGAGAATATATAATTAATTTTGCCTTCCATCTTCCCCGACCCAACCTAGATATGGATGATACTTTGTATCCTTTGAGTTTGGGAATCAACACGGCCTGTCGCAAGAATATAGAAGGTATAATCTTCCAGCACATATATTAGATATTACAAAGACTCTGAGAAGGCTAACAACATAAACTCTTCCTATCGGTAGAGTACATGCAATATAGCTTGCATATTAAAAAAAGTGAAGTGCCTAGGATGTGCTTGGAGTTGTACAAAGAACATGGAACAACAATGGCTGGTCTCAAGGTATGCATAACTACGAATGAGACATCAATAAAGATGGTCCAATATAGATGAGTTCTCGATAAGAAACTCATTCCATTGTTTCCCCGGTTTCTTGCAGGCACATGGGTATGAGTTTGATAATGATGAGTTCCATAGTAATGTTCATGGAAGATTACCCTATGATCTGCTAAAACCTGACCCAATTCTCCGTAACTTACTACTGTCCATGCCCCAAAAGAAAATAGTACGGCAAACTTCAAATACTTGTTGTCTGGGAGATGGTTTTTTGTGGAAGGGGTGTAGATAGAATTTCTTTAACACATATATGCAACCGGTTTATCTTAAGTAACATACCTGTTATTTTCTGGCCGCAGATCTTCACAAATTCAGACAAAGAACATGTAGCTCAAGTGCTCAGAAGGATGGGGTTGGAGGATTGCTTCCAGGGTGTTATATGCTTTGAAACCCTAAACCCTTTTCCGGAACCTGCTAAATGCATAGACAACATTGATGAAGAACCAGCACAAGATAAAACTGAGACACACAAGAAAGACGATCCTGCATCTAAGACTCAGATTCTTTGCAAGCCCTCAGTTGAAGCAATGGAAGCTGCTATTCGTATTGCGGATGTTAATCCAATGAAAACAGTTAATACTAAAATATAGCGTACTAAAACATTTGTCCTTGTTTTAACAAATAATGATGATTGACATGCATCTTTCTATTTTCTTTCTCAGATATTCTTCGATGACAGCATCAGAAACATTGCAAGTGGGAAAACAGCTGGGCTTCACACTGTAATTGTGAGTTCGAGTGTTCCATGATTAATCAGTAATCAGATTCCTTAGGAGAATTATGCCTCATTATAAGAATTTACTATACATAAATGCAGGTAGGAAGATCAACTCTGGTGCCAGGTGCAGATCATGCTTTAAACAGCATACATAATATAAGAGAGGCAATACCTGAAATATGGGAGGACGAGGAAGAGCATTTGGACTGTATAATCCAAACTTCGGCTGTAGAAACTATTGTCTTAGCATAGATAACATTAGCTTGTACTCTGGTTAGCTATTGTAAAAGGCATAAGGTAGTGTGTGGCATGGGAATAAACGAGATTATTATTATGACAGTACTGAATGTACTGCATGTTCTTGTAAAATATATCAACAGAACAGAAAAAGAAAACACATAAATATTTAACTTGAATTTATAATTTTCGAGATATAAATGAAACCAGGTGATTGTAATTTGTAACAACTCTGCTGCTGGAAGACACTCCACTGTAATATGCACAAAGTAACTCTCTAATCAATTTAATATCTCATTTAACAACTAAGATCATATACATATATTAGCTTCAAATCATAGGCAGCACAAAGATCATCGATTCAGGCACACTAAGTTGACAGTAGAATTAACTGCAAGGAACTCATAAAAATCATATGGATACGTTTCCCCATGTGAAATACTTGGTTCTTCCATAGCACTAATAGTAATAAAATCAAATGAACTACAAAATATGCATTGTTGAAACATAGTCATCTATACATTTTACGATGTTCATACTCGTACTTGAAGCAGACTATTTATGAATCAGTATTAACGTGTTCCAACTGCTGAGTGTTAAATCATTCAAATCAACTTCTACTTGACTCCTATTAGTTTTTACATCAGAAGTCACGGCCACCATAGGTTTGCTGAAGCAGATATTTAGCATTGTTTAAACAAGCATCAATCTCCTCATTTGCAGAATCAAGTAAGCGAAGTTCCTTAATCTCCTCCTGCCACTTATCCATCTGTTCCTTGTGTATCCTGTCATCGTATAAGTGGCAGGTTATGCAATATCTTAAAATTGTTAAGCCATTTTTCTTCGTTACACTTACATAATCACTTGCTCTTCAAATTGATTGCTCAGATCCTTCAGCACTGACTTCCACGACTCTAGCAGTTCCGACACCTAAATCATGTAGAGACCATAGGCAAAAGCAGTAAAGGATTTATTCGTGAACTTTGTGAATATATGAAGAAGAAATATTTTAAAACCAGCATCCAGATTATCGTGTTCACACGAATTGCATGTACACAAAATTGGTTCTGGAATATTACCAATTGACTAAAGTTATTTATCTTGTCGAGAATGCAACCAATCTCCATCTCCACTTGTTCAGAGTTTTTCGGTTCAGTTTCTTCCCCTGGAAGCAGCACAACGGATGCATCTTCTTCCAAGGTCTCCTTATTATCTATCTGCCAATATTGTCATAATTGTAAAGAAATATAATCAAAGCTCATTTCATTTCATTAATATTTATGCAAGCAACAATAAACAACTGGAAGAGACGTACAGAAAGTTTCATGCGCTTTCCCACACCACCGCTGTTGGCTTCAGCTTCCATTTCTACTGGAAATTGCTGTCGCTGGAAATACACAAACAAGTTTTAATGCCATAACCTCAAAAGCGAAAACAAAACATCTTACAACTATAGCAAGAATTTTAAATGTCGAGGTACAAATCAGAACCAATAAACTTTCCTTGAAAGCAGTTTTCCACGCCAAAAAATTGTTGAACAGATGAAAGACTTGAGGATTGTAATACATATTTCTTGATAATAGAGCTAAAGAGAAGCAATACAACTAATTCGATGAAAAAGCTAAATAATCAAACTGCGTGAAGAGAAACACGAAATTAACATTTAAAAGCAGCAGAGAGATTCTATTTCAGCTAATTAGCATTAATCTGTACGAACTCTAGCAAAATTGAATCACAAAAAC
>JAOYMZ010000214.1:0-10265 GCA_025802335.1 Pinguicula primuliflora | reverse complement strand
AGGACACCACTTCCACATATTTTCACAATTGTACGTGAAGAACACTTTAATCTAGAGAATAGCTGATATGCTAACTAAGATTTGCATGTTGACATTCAAGTTCAGCCATTTAACTATGAATCTATTGGAGAATTTTATCCCTGAGAACTGTCTGCTGGTCTACATGATAATGTTTTGAAAATGCTGCTCCCTTTATTAATTTGAAATAATGGTTAAGGGTTTCTTTTACTTTTTGGTACCCTTATTGCGGATCTGTGGTACAGTTGAATCAGTTTGTTCATGGCCATGATGATACTAGAGAAATTATTCAGTTGCTTCCGTTGGTTTATGGTCATGGGGTTGAATTGTTTTCAAGGCATTACTTTTTCGAAGTGGCTCAAATTTTCATCATGTGTGATTATATTCGCTGCTGGATCTTCTCATACCTTGCAAACTATTTGTTTTTGTTTTACTTAGGCTAGGATGGACCCTCATGGTATTACTGATTGTTAAAAAAATTAATAACCGAAAGGTAATACCTGTAATGGTAATGTTGCCCATAAAATGACGTACGGAGGGTGGTATTGGGCCAATACCGATTAGCACTCCTAAAGCCAAGTAATGAAAAAATGTAAAGGGATTTCATCACCAAAAGTATAGAGATTTAGTTGCATACTTTTAAGTGTATTGTCGTCTGTCCTCTTATGATCTATAGTATTGCTTCAGATTGTAGGTAATTATGTCTATTGGAAAACTTTCTTGATTTTCAGTTTGGGGGTAATATTGCTCGGCTGGTGATATCACACTTCATTAATCAAACGACTCAAATCTCGATACGAATACAATCTCATATGCCTCTTACAGTTGATGTGTTTGTTTATTCTTGGGTCTTGTTTTTCAATGTTTCTAGTTCTACTCAACTTAATTTAGTTTAGTAATCGAGCAGCTTCACGGATGTCATCTTAATTATGTACATTGTATAGGTAGTAGACATCAATGGCAACTGAAAATAGCCCGAATGTGAATCCATCGTCTTCATCTCCTCTTCCAGCAATGGACTCATGCCGGAAGAAGAAGAGTGAAAGTGCTACTTTCCTGGAGGATGTAAAGGATCACATTGATGAATTCATCCATGCTTCTATGGATGAGCACAAAACTTGCTTTCAGAAGACAATTAAGAAGGTGCGTTTATATGAGCTTTCGTTTTTTTAACATTTCAGCGAACCAGAGTTTTGGGACTTTTTTTCTTTTTCCACATACTGAGATAATATGCACACTGTTGATGTTTTGTCAGATGTTTAGCATGTCGAAAGTTGTTGCACAGAGGAATTCGGAGAAAGACGAAGCCAAAAGCGTTTTGGCTCTTCAAACAAGTGTTGTTGATTAAGGTTCCTTCAATGTTTCTGGCTTAAGCCTTTCCTGAATCCAAGATTGAAAAGGGTTTAGATCTATGAATAAATAAATTTTATCCAGTTCTAATGTTTTTGGTCTGTCTCAATGAGAATAACGTTTTAGTTTTTTCCCTCGTTAACACAAGATGAGATTATTTTTTCTCTCCTTCATCTCCATATTTCAAGCCAGTAAGACGTTAATCTCACAAATTAATTCAAAATTCGTGAAATTAGGTTTCTCTACACATGATCACCATAAATGGTCCATAATGTTACAATCAGATTAATGATTTTAGGTCAAGAATTGAAATTCTGGATCCATACACAAAAATTTGATTTATTTAAAATGGTTAGATTCACAACATGTTATGATTACAATTCTGGATCAAAGGTCTTATTATTCTAAAAATTAGGTCATCATCACCTGCCAAAAATATATAGAATTCAAGTCTCAAATATCAACAACCTTGTTTCCACAATCCAAAAGCAGGTAATAAATCAAATCTTTATCTTCAACAACAATAACAAATAGAGGAAATTGTTTTTATCCTCCATCTCTCCAATTCACACATAATCAGATTGTTTTTCACTTACAAAGCTACATCAACCACAGCCAGTCTCTCATTTGCATGCATATGTCACTCACTTTGTTACAGCCACTGACCATTATACCTTGGTCATCAATGGAGGTTGGAAAAGTTGTTCTTCATTGTCAGGAAGGATGTCACCCTCTTGACTAAATGCTGCAGCAGATGACATCATGAGATTTTCACCCTTACCATTTTTCATGGCTTCTCCCTCAGTCAGGGGAAATCCAAAGAGCCTGCAGCTGTTCTTGCACATGGAGATGAAGTTTTTCTGATTGTCTCTGAAGAATGGTTGAGTCTGCAAAATGGCTATCTGGCTCCTGTCTTCCAGATCACCACCGTTGGATCTGAATCCCTGCTGCTGATCTTCCCTGTTGGTGAGAGTTTCAGAAGATGCGTACATTTTGGTGGGTACTTCCTGCTTCCTGGTCTCGAGCTTGCTCATGTAATCATAATGAAATGCTGTGAATGGAGAATGCGGGGGAGCTGGTGGTTGGATCAAAAGCACAGATGAAGGGGATGACCCGGGCGCGAGAGGTGGTGAAGGGTGGTGACGACCGGTGTAAACCGGCCAACTATTTCGAGGCCTTGACACCTGAACTCCATTGATCACGTTGTTTGCAGCACTGCTGTTGCTCTCATTCACATGGCTCATCTCTCGACCCCTTACAAATGGCATAATTTCTTGACCTTGCAAGACCCTGTGGAATTGAAAGGATTCATCTAATGAATTCCCAGAATCAGTATGCAGGAGCATGTTGTTGCTGTTGCCAATGACCCGAATTCTTGAACTTGGGCCGGAATAGCACCGCAGGCCGGATGGATGCTGCACCGGACCTTCAGCTCCGGTGTATGGAACACTGAACCCAAATACTTCTTGACCTTGCAAGACCTTTTGGAACCTTGAAGGTTCCCCAAAGTCTGAAATTCCAGTTCCATCTGTAAAGAGGAGCAGGTGGAGACCTTTAACACTTCAGAAACGGAAAGTTTGAAAGCAAGCAAAACAAACTGTCTGAAAGAACGAAAAATGATATAGCACACTCTAAATTACAGACTTCAAACACGTTTTATCACCGAGCCCGACTAAGTGTTAAAACTAACAACTGGCATACAATGCCCTCCCGCCACATTCCAGAAGTGTGTTTGAAGTGTAATATTGAAAGTGTGCTATATCACTACTACTCGAAATTTGACCTGGAAGATCTGTATTTGATGCAGGAAAGCCAATGCGGCTTCTTTTAGTGCCTGGTAACACGAAACTGCTAGCTGCTGGTCCACACAAAGAACCAGACACTTCAATCTCCCAAGGGGAAACTCGATTGAGACGATTGACCTCCATATCATCCCATCTTACCTGCAACGAGTGAAGCAACCTGTTTATAGAAACGACCACGCCGGCAGACGACTGAAAGCAGAAAGGTACTCACCACCAAGCACTTCCATTTCGATCCGGCCCATCTTCCTGGATCCACATCACTGACCCCAACAATGACACCACTGCACCTGACAAAGTGTAGATGAGTTCTCTTCGTATTGATTATATATCTGTTATACTTTGGACTACTGACAAACAAACCTTCTCTCAGAAGAATCCTCTCTCTCGACCCGAAATTTGAATCTCATCCCGCAAGAAAAGGACAGTGTGACACTCTTGGAGAACTTAACATAAGGTATGATGATCTCAGACGAACGAGCCCTACGGTGGATTCAATGGGGAGATCATATACGTGAGTTATACTATACTCTCTAATAACCATACAGTGGAATCAATTTCAACAGCTATAGGAATCAATACCTTGGATTATAGCAAATGTCAAAGGTACTTCGCATGGATATGGCATTCGCCACAGCAGCAATACAGCCATTGAAGAATTGAAGATTAGATGGAAGGATGGAAGCACCAGTTTTAACCTGCACAGCTCTACGAACTCCAAGCCTCAGTTCTCCATCACCACCTCTGCATTCAATCATGTCCCGTGAGTCCTCCAATTTTAACTAATGTTATAGCCACTTAACAATGTATCATCAACCTCAGAAAAAGTACAGCATCTCCAGACACAAGCTTCTTCTTGTTGACAAATGCACTCCAACCAGTAGTCAGCAAATGCCTTCTAGGCTGACCTGCCTCAGAAAAACATACGTTCAACAGATATTCGCTACCACGACAACCATGCATTGAATCTTATACCTCTGTAAATATGCCTGAATTTCCACTCCATTCCATGCAAGTCCTTGGCAACAAGCTCTTGCGATGGTCTCTGCTGTTTATAATCCTACAAAAAAAGACAAGAAATATATAATCGCGATAAAGCTAAGGAAGCAGGAGCCAAGTTTGTTGTTAAAACAAGAAAAAAAGAAGCCTTCATATAATTTCAGATACCAGGGGAGGGAAGCAATCCTCGGCGGCACGACGAGGTACAGAAAAGCCACCATGAGTACTAGTATCAGATGCAGTGAGAGTTTTACAAAACATATGGGGTGTCATAGACTTCCCACTGCCTTCAGGATCCTCATCTTCAGCATTTATTTCAAATATGCCTTCCCTCCATTCACGCTCAATCTGCCATAAAAATTTACTTATATGCTAGAATGCTAGCATAAACCACAATGTGCTCATCCTAAAGATTCTAACTTTACCAATTACCCAACCATAACGAGATATATCTCCAAATTCATCTGGAAAAATTTTCCTTCTAAAAAGGTTTCAAAGGGTCTACAAAAATGCTTAATGCATGACGAAAAATTCCTACAAATTTTCTCGTATTCGTAAGAACCTTAAAACCACTGCAATGTCCTGGCCTAACGGATATTAAAGCCCGTACCTTTTGATCTGGAATCAGCGCAACCTGTGCGTAAACCTCATCACTCTCGGCGTCTGCCTGCCAACAAATACTCTGCACATTCAGCTAAAAAAACTCGGGTATTCCAAAATCAACGGCTGAAATGGAAAGACGAAGAGGAAATTGGGAAAGTGAAACTGCTTTCAGTACATGAAGCTTGACATCCGAAACGCGACAGAACACGTGGGGAGGGAGATCATACGCCGCCACGGCGGTTTGATCCTGCAGTTGTTCGATGTGCCCCTGAGGAAAGTAAACGACCGCGTTTCCTTTCTTCGGGAGAGAAATCAACGGCCCCGCACAGGCGTGCCAAAGCTCCATACACACCTCGGAGAAGGACCTTCCCGCAGACGATTCCAAGTTCCCAGAAGTCGGCGCCGAAGAGGACGATAACGGAGAACCACACGACGGCGAAGCTGCCTCGTATTCTTCTTCATTGTCCACCGTATTCAAATCGAATAACCCACACACCATATTCAAACCCTAAGCGCCCAAAACCATAAATTGATTAGATTCCAAGAAAACAGGAAGAAGAAGAAGAAGAGAAACATGAAGAAAATTCATTGATTACCAAGAAGAGGATGAGGGAAGAGAGAGTATATCAACACTCAAATAATCACAAGAATTTCAAAATATGATTCCTCGCCCATTAGTAGCTCTCTGAAGAGGGAGGGAGCAGCAACAACAGCAGCAGACACAGACAACTGGTAGGAAAGCACAGACGGGGAAAAAAGGCAAAAGAAGCCAATGTGGGAGTCTCCCTTTTGGACTCAAGTGTGTGTATGCGTATGGGAAAGAAGAGGACGAGAGGAAAAGAGAGAGATCAAGAACAGTGTTTGAAGTGGAGGGATGAACGAAGAGCAAAGGGAAAAGCAAAAATTGCAACAAAAACATCTTCTTTGGGATCAATCTCCATTTTTATTACTTTTTCACTTGCAAGAGTAAGGCCATCATCCATCCACCAAGACCAAAAAGCAGAGCTTTTCTTCTTTTCATTGAATGCCAACAAAAGAAACTTTACCATCATATTAAAAGAGGTGAGACTTAGAACCAGTAATTTGTTGACAACCTATCATAGGACGTACCATTATCAACTCTGATCAAATTACATTCATTCATTACATTATGCCTAATCACACAGACGATCACCACCAAATTCTTCATCGCAACGACTAATTTGTGCCCTTAAACGCGGGTAAGCTTAATGCCATTTTTTTTTTTTTGGTTAAGCAAAAGTCATATACGAAGCTTAATGCCATTGTTCTCAAGAAACATTTTTTTTTCTGTTCAATGTGATCCCGGGCGAAAAACCCATTGCTGCTATCAAGGATCTGCCGTGGTGGGTATCTGAATTCCAATAATATGTGATAACTAGTAGTAGTTACTAGTAATAGATCTTGACATACGTACGTTATAATGTATGTATGAATACTGAAGAAAAAAAAAATGTATGAATACTGGGAGAGAGAGATAAGAAGAGATGTGTGTTCAGACCACGCGCGTGGTCCCGGCGAAAAGGTTTGGCAGCAACTATCGGGGGGCGGTGTTCATCTCTTGGACTGACTGCTCAGTTCAATAACTCGCCTCAGGTCTAATCAATTCAGAGGCAAAAGAGTTCCACACTGTCACCGAACAGCGCGTGCTCCTCACAGGTGCCCTCACCGGGCTCAAGTTCTTGCCATTTCCCCTTCCCCTTACCCTTTCATAAATTTTTTTACAAGTAAATTTTTTTTAGAGTGATGCTACGTGTCCCAACACTTTGTCCCTAATTCATCCCTACATGTAGTTTAATTAAGAATTTTGCAAGTTTAGTCTATCATTTAAATGTCATTAAGAATTTTGTATGTTAAATAACTAATCTTTTATTTTTGTTGGGATGAATTAGGGACAAAGTGTTGGGACATGTACCATTATTCTTTTTTTATAGCTTTTCTTCTAATTATATTAATATCTGAATAATGCTACTTATACTCTTATTTTTGACCATTTTCATAAACTCCATGATGTGGCAAGCATCACAATAACTGTGTGGTTATAATGCTTGCCACATCATGGAATTTATGAAAAGGGTTTTAGATAATGACATTTTTGAAATATTTAATTTCTTTATAATAATTAAAAATAAATCTAAAATAATTGAAATATATTTAATTTATGTTATACAGTTTATAAAATTAAAACACATGATTTAAGATTTATAATATTTTGACCTAGATTTAGCTTTAATTTCCCAATGGCTTGGGGGAATCAAGATTGGAGGAGGTTAGGAGGTCGGTTAATATTGAGTTTTCTCACTGTTCTACTTTTATCGCCCCTTATGGATTTTTCAGCCTAGAGCTGATGACAAGTTCGTGTAGACTGGAAGAATGCTCCTTTGAGCCTTTGATTCTGAAAATGGGATTTTTTCGAAGATGAGAGAGCATCTAGCTTTCCAAAATTTCCATGGAATGATCAGGATGAGAAGATTGTGGATGACTTTCAGCATCTTTCCTCTCATGTGTTGTTGCCATTTTGAGATTCATTCGTCTAGAGGAAGAGTAACATGTTGGATAACCAATTCACTCTAAAAAAGAGCCAACTATTGTTAGCAAATTCACATTCAGAAAGAAGATGGTCATGTATCTATTTTCTGTAATTTTGGCAGCAATAGATACATTTGGAGGTTAGATAGATTCCTTTTATTCTGAGATTGGTATCCACAGGACTATTTGGTGATGGATTTTCCATGCAAATAGACTGTTTTTTTTTTGCACCAACTCTTGCTAGATATAGTCACATTTGGAGAGTACTTGACCTTTATAACTGATTAAACCCCCAAGACGATTTAGATGTAAACCTGCCATCGGGGTTTGGTTCCCAGTTTGGAATATATTTTCCCAAGAGAATTACAATCTCATATATCTGATTGATTAGTTGATCATTGCTCTGGCAGAAGTAGTTTGGCTTAGCCAAATCCCATTCTATGTTGGTGATGAGATCCTTTGCTTTGGCATCTGGACTGGAGACTAGGAAAGTATGTCCAAGTAGATAATTTCCTGCCCAATGCGAATTCGAGATTTTTTCATATCTTGGTAAAAAAGAATCGCTAAAGAGATAAGAGTGATGGAGTTTGGAAGGATGGAACATGGATACACGACCCTGAGGAGATTAAGGTGTGGTTCAGGTCGCATTTTGAGTCCAGATTCTCAGAGTCAAATAGATATCAACCCATACTAAGTGGAGTGTGTCTTAAGAGGCTGAGTAATGAGGCGTCTTCGAATCTGGTTAAACCATGTCTTGAGGAGGAAGTTCTTGAGGCTATTAAGGAGTGTGGAGGAAATAAAATCCCAAACCCTGATGGCCTAAATTTTAATTTCATCAAAAGTTTCCTTCCGGTGTTGAAAAGAGACTATGTGTTGATGGTTCAGGAATATTTCCAGAATTGCAGGATGGTGAAGGGGGAACAATGCTGCACATATAATCCTTATTGCTAAACAAGGTTCTCCTCAGTTGGTGGATGATTTTAGAACAATCACTCTGATTAACAGCTCATATAAGGTGATTTCAAAAATTCGGTGGAAGAGATTGAGGGGAGTTATGGAGGAGATCATTTCTGAAAATCAATATGCATTCATAAAAGGTAGGCAAATATCTGATGGGTTTCTGTGTGCTAATGAGACTATAAATGATTTGAGAGCTGTAGGACAGCAAGCTGTGCTATTCAAGATTGACTTCGCGAAAGCATATGATACTGTTAGGCGGGCCTTTTTGGATGACATGAGAAGGATGCTAGATTTTCCGAAGGTATGGAGAAGGTGGATACAGGAGTGCCTTCATTCTGTCACAGCCTCAGTGCTAGTGAATGGGAGTCCTTCAAAGGAATTTAAAATGCAAAAAGGTGCACGTCAAGGTGACCCTATGACCCCATTTCTATTTCTGATTGTTGCTCAAGGCCTATCCTGGATGTTGGATAGGGCAGTGGATCATGGTCTGTTTGATCCCGTTAAGATAGGAAGAGGAAAGGTGAAGCTCTCACATTTACAGTATGCCGATGATACCATATTCTTTGGTCAAGGAAGATAGAAAAACATAAGGAGTTTGAAAACGGTTCTAAAGACTTTTGAGTTGGTCTCAAGACTCAGAATTAAATTTGGAAAGAGTGAACTGATCGGAATAAACATGGATCTAGAGCAGATTCATGAGATGGCAAATTTTTAGAATTGTAAGGTGGGATCCATACCTTTTATCTACCTTGGTCTGCCGATTGGGGCTCATGAAAGCCAAAAGGCTATGAGGGATCCGTTAATCACTAGAATGAGGAAAAAGGTGGAAAACTGGAGGTACAAAAATCTCTTTTATTGGTGGCCGTCTGTGCTATCATCCTTGCCAATTGATTACTTCACTATGTTCCTAGCTCCTATGTGCGTCTTGCATAAACTAGAGTCTATCGTAGGAATTTTCTATGGAGAGTGAGAAATGAAGAAAAAAGAGCAATTTGGATAGCATTGGAAAAAGTTTGTCAACCCGTTGATAGAGGGTCTGGGGATACGAAGCTTTGAAACAATAAATAAGGCACTTTTTTGGTAAATGGATTGGAAGACTTTTGGGAGGGAAGGACACATTTTGGAATAGAATAGTGAGATCAAAGTACGAGAGAGGCAAGGAGATCAGGTTAGTGATAGAAGGGAATTAGTGAGTGAGGAGGAAACGAACGCCGTGCCAACAGAGGGGAGAATACTCTGGAGATGGGAGAGGGGATGCTCTAAACAAACTGTGTGGTGGAAAGGAGTTCAAAGGGTAGCAGGAGAGGCACGGATAGATGACACGATGAAGATAAAATTAAGTGATGAGAGAAGTGTGCTCTTCCGGGAGGACAAATGGGTGGGAAGTGAAAAACTGATGGAGGTGTTCCTGCGGTTATATATGCTGGACATGAACAAACAGAGCACAATTTCAGAACAAGGGCATGGGAGGGTAATGAATGGTTGTGGAATTGGGTGTGGAGAAGGGGGCTGCGAGAGTGGGAGTTGGAGGAGGATTTAAAAGAACTGCTTTTCTAACTTTGTTATGATGTAAGGAAATATGATGGATACCTGGACGTGCAGGGATATAACCTCTGGACAATATGAAGTGAGGACCGCAAGTAGGCTCATCTGTGATCAATTTCCCGCGCCATATGATGAAGGAACAAATGTGGTGCTGGTTCAAATGTGGATCAAATATGCGTTGGACAAAGTGAGTGTTTTTGGATGGCGCCTATGCCTCAATAGGCTATTGTCTCTAGCCTACCTCTAACATCGGGGCATCATCGCCCAAGGTACAGAGATAATATGCATAAGGTGTGTTGATGCACAGTAGGGCTGTAAACGAGCCGAGCTCGAGCTCGGCTCGCGAGCTTAACGGGCCGAGCCGAGCTCGGCTCGTTAAGCTTAACGAGCCGAACTCGGTGTTCGAGCTCGGTTCGAGCCTGTTCGCGAGCGGTTCGCGAG
>JAOYMZ010000213.1:0-10266 GCA_025802335.1 Pinguicula primuliflora | reverse complement strand
CTATACAATATCTACATGAAATCTAAAAAATATATATCTTATCTATATTATCTAAAACACATGTGTACAAAATCTAAAATATACATATATTATTTTTATAATATTAAGAAGATATATCTTATTATTTTAATATTATTAAAATATTATAATATTATTATATATATTAGTATTAATTTATATAATATTTTTTTTAATATTATATTATTATGGGTGAGGAAAGTGGATGGAAGGATACTCCATCCCTTTTCCATGGACAACACAATGTCCATGGAAACGAGAAATTTCCTCCCAAAAAGTGAACTTGCTACCAGTTTGGCACTTGATGGGGGAAGAAAGTTCCTTATGGATGTGGAAAGCCTAATGTGGTAAATGGAGATGCAAAATCGGGCTTGCAGACAGTGGCAGATTCTGTGGATCTAACTAGGCGGTGTGGTTCACATAGGGGCGCAGATCATGGAATATCCTGGGAGTCTAATTAGGGAGTGCGGGAGGTGCAAGTCCAAGTACAAAAATATTTTAGGGGGTGCACCTGCACCCCGCCGCACCCTCCCCCTCCGCCACTGCTTGTAGATTTGGTGAAATTATACACAAAATTCTGAATTTAATTCAGTTCAGAATTCTATTGTGAATATTGCAGAAAATGTTGTACTAAACCTAAACCCTTCCCATTCTTATCTATTGTTTTCTATTGTGAATTCTATTGTGAATATTACATCAAACATCCTGTTCTTATTCCTCACAACAAAACGGCATTGCTAAGCGCAAAAATAGATTTCTTTTTGAGATAACCCAAGTTTTAATGATTGGATCACATGTATCGCCCCACTTTTGGTCTGAGGCGGTTGTTACTTCTGTTTTTTTTTTCAATCTTTTACCCACTAAATGTTTTGAATTTTCGAACCCTCATCCAAACACTTTCTGATTCTACTCTTAATCCTTCTCCAATATCTTTGACTCATAGGTATTTGGATGCTCAGTTTATGTGCATGTTCCTAAAACTCAGCGTTCGAAATTCGATGCATATGCCAAAAAATGAGTATCTGTGGGGTATGAAGGATCCCAAAACTTATCGCATGATCACTACTATGGACTATAACTTTGTTGAAACCGAGTGCTACTATCTTTCCTCTTCGCCATCAAGGAGTTCGGGGGCAAAATTGGAGTCAAACTCACTTCATTGGCCAGCTTCGTTCTTATAGCCACGGTCAACTCATGCGCCGAGGCCAAATTTATCCCACATACTCTGACGCTTGAGGCATCTCATGTGCTTCACGCACCATCCACATAATCTCCTTTACTCACATCAGTTCATGTGCTTCACGTGCAGGAGCCATCTCACGAGTCGAGTAGACCACCCACACTAGAGAGCGACGTTGACAGAGTACAGCCAGACCAGGAGGAGTCATCTCATTTGCCTTCTTCATTGAATGTCCTGGTAAGTACAGTTCCTTCTAAGGCTCCTTCTATGGATCCTGTGACTGATTATGATACAGGGTGCAGTCCTATGACACCAAAGTATGTCCTTCCTCGTCAGACTACTAGGAGGTGAAACCAAAGAAATATACTTTTGAACATGATTTCAGATCTCAGGAGTATTCTGTAGCAGATGTGGCAATGGAGAGCATAACTGAGTCTGCACTAGCTTTTGCTATTGTCATATACACTGATGATGTGCCTAGAAATGAAGTTGAAGCTATAGATAATCCTGAGTGGAAAAATGCTATGAATGAAGAGAGAGCTTTGGATAAAAACGGTACCTGGGATAGATGTCAGTTACCTTCTGGGAAGAGACCTGTTGGTTGCAAGTGGTTTTTTTACAGTGAAGAGGAATGCAAATGGTTCTGTTGAAAGATATAAAACTCGCCTGGTAGCTAAAGGCTACACATAAACCTATGAGATTGATTATTCAGAGATTGATCGTCAGACTACATAGTAGGAATTGACCATATAGATGAAAATTCTATACAAATGAAACCAAGAGTTCAATGCTCTGGTGGGATTTCTATAATTTAATGGTCAATAATTTTTAAATTCTAATTAATAACTACTTAACTTATATGAAATAGGGGAGAAAATAGCATAGAAGATGGGGTATGAAAAGAGAAACAATATTTTTCTCTGGGAGGATATATGGGTGGAAATGGGAGTTTAGCCACTGAATTTCCTATGTTGTATCTAAAAACGAGGGAAAATGAGGAAATAGCATAAGATGGGATGTGAAATCGGGGATTATGGTGGTGGAAGTGGGAGTCGAAAAGGGTAATAAGACAGTTTGAAGCAGATGAGACTTCTGATCTTAATTTCAATAGAGGGAAGGAGTTTTTTTCCCCTCCCGGTTGTAATGACCACGATAACTGGCCTTACTACCAGGAGGGAAATCGTGGCCGTCGAATTGTTTCCGACGGCCATGATCTAATCTTGTTTTAAAAAGTACAAAAAACGGGTCACTTTTTTGGAGCATCCACCCGACCCGACCAGTATTGCACAATTCCAGAAATTAAAAACAAAACTGTATGAACAATTTTTTACAAGCAACATTCCAGAACAAAATTGAAGAACAACAACATTCAAGAACATAATTTTTTCGTAGTAACATTCAACAATAATTTTCGCATCGACATTCAAGAACAATTTTTCGGATCTGAAAACCAGCAAGTAATGAAAAGGTCAGGATCTGAAAACCATCAACCAGTAACACCATGAAAAGGTTTCAAAACCAGCAACCAGCAACAACCAAAGGTCAGGATCTGAAAACCAGCAACCAACAACACCATGAAAAGGCATAAACCTAAGATGAACCAGCAACCAACAACACCAGAATCTTAAGATGAACCCAAAAACTGGTGAGCAAGCCAGAGCAGAAACCTAAGATGAAGAGCGGTCCTGCCGTGAGATAAATTGTAGTGTTTGTTCGAGCAGGTTTTTACGACACGGCGGGTTTCTTTTTGCCCCGGGCAGAAGCTTTTCTTTTCTACAAGCAAGTGTTTTTTTTATGTGGGTGTTTTTTCTGATGCGGGTTTCTTCCCCTCCCGGTTGTTTTTGCAACCCGCTCCAGAAATATATGACCCACGCAGGTTTTATTAGGCTCTATTAGATCGTGGTCGTCGGAAATAATCCGACGGCCACGATTTCCCTCCTAGTTGTAAGGCCAGTTATCCTGGTCATTACAACCGGGAGGGGAAAAAACTCTAGAGGGAAGAGCCCGTCCTATAAAAGTTTCTCTCTCCTATAAAACTCTCCTATGCACGATAATCTATAAACCTACCTTCGTTGGAAAGGTTATTTTCTCTTGGCCAGAAATAGAATTTATCATTCTCACCACCATGTATTAATGGCCTGAGATGGCTTGAGTCAGACCCTTAACAGCCCTCTAAATTTCTGAGGCATATACTCTAAATCTGCGGTGCACATACTTGATGCAATTTGGCCCAATTTTTCAGAGCACTCTCAACCTTGCACACTCACATTAGATTGGGCAAATGTTTACTATGCATGCTTGCTTAATCGTTGCCTGAATGGCTTGTATATGCCTATATGGAGGTTGAAACTACATTCCTCAATGGGGTGCTTGGTGGTAGTGCATGAGCTGAGTGGCGTCCGAGGTTAAGCGTCCCAATTTTTTGAAAAATGAATGAGAAAAGGGAGAGATATGGGCTCTAGTTATTTCTATATGAGGTTGATTTGGTGAACCTGCTCTTAATCCTATGATAAACACTAAGGCCACCCAAAGCCCAATTAGAAAGGCTGACAGAAGAAGAAGCTAAAGAGGTGAAGAAACAATAAAAATAAGGACAAGAGACCTCCCAAAACAAGAAGATTAGGGGACACCTAAATAGCAAATCAAGCAAAGCTGTCAAAGCAAAATTCTCCGAAATCCTACTTTGAATCACATCTGGAGGCCATCATCATATCAATTTAAAGCCAAAGGAGACCAGGATGCACACAGGAACCCTACAAAAGAGATCATCAACAAAATCAAAAGGAGCTGATCAACAATAGAAAGCTGAAAAACAGCAAGTTACACAAGGAGAAAGAGTTGGTTTGAAGGCACAAGAAGAGGGCCAGGAGCAGTTGATTGCCACTATTCTTCACTCAGATCTAACATAAAGGGTTTTCCATGATATGTTAAGCCAAAAAGAGAGACCATTAAGATCTTCTCCAACTTCATCAAAGAGAGAAGTCTTTCACTCATACACTGGCCCTTATTTGAGAGTGATGGAGTTGAGGCTTAGCCTGAGATTGTTGTAAAAACTCATGCACTAGGACAATGGTAGTTAATAAGGAGTTCTCTAGTTCCTAATGAAGCAGAAAATAGGCTCAAGAAGATACAATTAGAAACTGCTAGGAAGACATGAAACAGCATGATGCAGAGTGATACATCCTCTTCCCAAATTACTTCTGCTGAGACACAAGCCTCAACTTGAGCCTACATTTGCACATACCAAATACACCTACACAGTGGCGGATCTTGGGGGTTTAATCAGAGGGTGCGCTTGACATAGGAGTGTGTATCCCGAGAGTATCCTGGGGTCTAACTAAGGAGTGCGATGGGGTGCAAGTTCAAGTATAAAAAATTATGGAGGGGTGCGCCTACAACCCCGCCGCTCATTGAGGGTCTGCCACTACACCTACACCATGCATGATATTTTCTAGATTTTGATTGCTGCATTGACCTAATGCATTTGTGCTTTCTTGATTGCATCTCTAGGTGTTATTATTGATTCTATGCTTGAGGAAAAGCATGAGGTAGTTGATAAGCTCATATTTTATATCATTTTGAGCTTATTTATCACATCACTTTTCATTATATTATGCATTCTATGCTTATTTTGTGACTTGATTTGTGCTTAAATGTTTGATTCTAGGTACATACGACATGTGCTCATATTATATGCAACATTTGGGTCAGAATGGACCAAGGAGACAAGACAATTCCATTTCAGGCAAAGAACAAAGGAGTCCAAAAAGTTGTCTACCCATTTTGAGCAAGAAGCCAAGGAAGTTGTCACAAGTCTCTGGGACCACGAAACTTGGAGGAAAAGGAAGAGGGTAAGGTCGACTTTTCACCACATTGTAGCTCTAAAACACCTCTATATAAGGTCCAAGTAGTGCACCAAGAATGGTGTCAAGAAGAGCCACCACAAACAATATATACACATCCATGAAGGAGCTACTCGGGCCGGAGGAGGAAACTGTGGAACTTGCTGATTTCAGCGATGAAGATGAAGGCTTTGGGCTTGTATTTTGTCTTGGTAGCAGCTCATGCTTTGAGCATGAGTTGATTTTGTAAACTCAAGGCTCAGTTGAGCCAATCTACTATGTTTATATTATAGTTTATGTGGATTAAATCTCTTCACTTGCTGGTTTATGATGATTGTGTTCTGTGTTACTTATGTTTGAGTTATTTCGGCCGGAATAGCATAAACATACCATGGTTTTCTACATTAAGACCGAGAGGAGATAGGTAGATGAGGCACTAGGCACATTCACACTTCCGTCCTTGGGGTTCAACTCCTAACTTGCGGTGCCAAATCTAAAGAACTGACTACATCTAGATCTTAAGTTCACCACACGGCCGTCCTTGGGGTTCAACCCCAAACTTGCCCTTGTGTTGGGTTAGACTAGCTAGTAGCTTGACTATAGTATTAGTCATACTTGGGTTCTGTGGTCATAGAACGACAAAGTGTTGAGCAATTGATATGTTGTAGATCTGAGCATGTTTAGGGCATTACTCCCTATGGATATGACCTAAGACTCACCCTAGTATTACTTGTAGACATGTGTGTACTTGCACATTAATTAGGCATACATTTGTCCCATCAGATTACCATTTGTTTATGTACTATAAAGTTGTCGTCGATCATGTGTATTCAACGTTGATATAATTAGAGTTATGTTTTTGCGAATATGGTGGGTGTTGGTCACTGCAAGGAACAAGAGGGGCATGAATCTTTTTTCTATCCCAAATCAAAAACATTTATCCAAAATGGATAACTGAGCATGAAGATACAATATTGTAACGTTTGTAAAAAAATCAACACATTTTCTTGCTAGTGCAAGAGTTCAAGATGGCTGCCGACTAGGTGCCCTATGCGGCTGTCGAGACGCCCGAAGAAGCCCTCGGTGCTACCCAGAACCCGAGGGTGGCTACCTTTCCGTCCCTAGGAACCCAGTCAGGTTGCCTAGAGCAAATTCGGGGCAGCCTGAACTTTCAAACAGTGACCACAACCATCTACAGTAGGAATTGACCATATCTTAATCGGGTGTGCTTACAAAGTTTTAGCAAGGATCCTTGCATCTAGACTGAGTCAGGTCCTGGTCAGAATCATTTATAGGAATCAAATGGTATTCTTAATAGGGAGGCATATTTTTGACGGAATACTTATTGTAAATGAGATTGTGCAATCGTACTAGAGGAATAAACGTTCCCTAATCATGTTCAAAGCGTATTTCACAAAGGCATTCTATTCAATTAGTCGGTCTTTCCTAGACTTGATGCTGCGCAAGTCAGGCTTCTCTGATAAATGTTGTAAATGGATAAATGACTGTATTTCAACAGCTAGAGCTGCAATCCTTATTAACGGATCAAGTACCAGGGAATTCAGCCTTAGGATAGGTCTCAGACAAGACAATCCCCTAAGCCCTCTATTATTTCTAGTTGCTGTTGAAGGCTTACACTTGCTGCTTGCCAAGGCATTATGACTCAATATTCTGGAGGGAGCTACAGTTGGCCAGATCACTTTATCTCATCTACAATACATTGCTTGTTGCAGAAGGCTCGGAGAGAAATGTTATGATCATGAAGTGTATAGTGCACACCTTCGAAGTCATATCTGGATTGTCAGTGAACTTCATAAAAAGCAATAATTTCAGTCTTAACCTCCCCTCCCCTGGAATTTCTTTGTTTGTAGGGAAATAACATTGCATAAGTGGTGAACTGCCATTTATATACCTCGGCCTCCCGGTTGGAGCTATTCCAGGAAGGAGACAGATATGGAAATCTGTCACTGATCAACTTGACAGGAAGCTATTTTGCTGGGAGAATATTTCTCTCATTTGTTGGAAGGGTCACCCTGCTCAAGGCGATGTTAACAAATCTGAAAGTATACTACCTGTCTATATTTTTTATGCCAATGCAGGTTGCCAAGTAGATCATTACCATGTTCACTCGATTCTTGTGGCAAAACAAACCAGGTCAACAGAGAGCCATCTGGTGGATCAAATGGCTAAACCTATGCCTTGATAAAGAAGCTGGTGGAATCAGATATCGTCGCCAAATGAGTATTGCACTCCTAGGGAAATGGATTTGGAGATTCAAGCAGGAGACTTCAAGCCTATGGAGTGCACTGATTTGCACCAGATGACAGAATGACAGAGATCTTCCTTCTTACTTACACTTCCTGACGATGCTTCAAGAGTGTGGGATGATATTTGGCAATTGGCAGCGCATTAAGAATGGTAACCATACCTCCTTCCAGATTCAATCTGGGAGTGAAGCCCACTTCTGAAAAATAAATTGGACCTATGAAGAAACACTAGCGACTTTGTATGGTGATCTATTCAGGTTATCTACTAAGAACTTCACGGTGCAACAGATTTACCAAGGTACAACCGTTGGGGAGCTAATGACAGTGACGTTCCGACGGACCCTTAGATCTTGGGAGCAAGATTGATGCTTGCAATTGTAACCGCTCATTTCTTCACGCACTTACTCTCTTTCAAATGACCAAGACAGATGGATATGTCAAGGGGAAGCATCAGGTTCTTATTCTGTTTCCTCTGCATACAATATTTTATTCACAACCACTATTCCAGTTTGTGCAGCTACCAGGACTCATTTAGCTACAGTGTGGGGGAAACTAGCACCCTACAGAATACAAATGTTTGCCTGGAGAGCACTGCATGGATGTATCACTACCATTGAAAAGCTAAGAAAATGTGGCATTGTGATCCAGTAGGCAGCTGGGAGATGTGTTTGGTGCGTAATAGTAGAGGAAATAGTTGATCACCTCTTCTGCTCGTGCACGCATGTTGCTGAAACATGGCGGGAACTGGCAAGCTGGATGGATATAACCATAGAACTGCACGATCATGTTCCTATCCACTACAGCTCATTTGTTCAGCATTTCAGAGTTAAAGCCTGGAAGAAAATTGGTCAAACATGGCAAGAAACTATTTGATATCTTTGGAAAGAACGCAACTGTGTGAGATTCGATGATGACGGATTGACTAATGTAATCGAGCTTGTTAAGACACAGGTTTGGTACTGGATCGATGCCAAAAAATTGCAACCACGATCTTATAATTTGAGTGATTAGATGCGCAACCAGTGTCAATGTTCATCCGATGACAAATGCTTGAACACATAACATCCAGCTCATGTTTGCCTCAATACAACTGTTGTAACTGTGATAGCAGAATTAGGCAGACCTCGAGACCACATTTTGTACATATTTTTGATCTATAATTGGAATCTATTACCTACCCGAAAAATTAATCTTAATGTGAATAAAGAAGTAGAAAAATGGTTGATGGAAGCAGAAAGTTGCCACCATATAGAATTATTAATTTTTTTAAAGAAATGTGGGGTTATGCATTAAATAGTAAAAGTGTCTTACAAAAATCAGAATCTCACAACGTTACCATCAGTTTGAGACTTGAGAGCTAGTTTTTTAGCCCTTAATTCTTTATTTAATAGTGGATGTAAAACTTACTAAGGCTTGTGTCAAAGGATTTAACCCTCAATGAGAAATGAAGCAATTAAAAAAATCTAGTGATGTTCTACCAATTCATAAACCTAATGAAAAAACCTAGATTCAGAATGCACGTGGGTTGCTCTTGTCCTTCCGAACCGTTAAGTGAAGAGGGCAAACTGTCTCGCCTTCTTAAAACCTTCTCCGATAAACATCCTAGTAGAGGAAAATTCGATAAAAGGAAAGAATGTGACACCCAGCTTGCCTCTTTTTACAAGTGTGTGTAAGTGCCTACCCACTAAAATTGTCCTAAGCTCGGCTTGATAATTCTCTAGCCTCCCTTATAGATGAATTATATAAATATGTGTCTTTTAGTCATGGGTTTTAGTCGGCCCATTTTGACTTGAACCTGTAGGCTTACCTCCATCGTTATATCAATAAGCTGCTGTTGAGGCGCATATGTCCAATCAGACATCCCACTTCGGTCCAAAATGTCTTCAAATTTTGCAGCCTAAATTCCTTCTCTGCAGTTCCTCTTCCATTCCCATTCATCTGAGTTGGAACCGCTGCCTCATCTTGTACGAGCTATTCGTGCTAGACGACCTTATCAACTTTTTAACAACCTACAGACAACCAGAATAATATTGTGAATCTGACAATTTACTCCTTAGAGCTGATTACCTATTTATCGTCCAGATTAATCTGTTATCATGTGTCCAGCAATCCAATGGCCCTGAGAGCGTCGAACTCTTGCTTCCTTAAGGTATGTTTTTTGTCATGACGATTGCTTCAGAATTAGTTGTCCGAGATCCTTGGAAGAGATGAGTGCACTTGATCTTTTAAATTATCCAGCAAATCAGTGAAGGTAATATTTTTTATATGAGCTGAAGAAGCTTCGTCCCCTTTGGGGATTGCCAACTCCTTAGTCTGGCAATTAGATCTGTTGCATTAATTGGGACTCCTAGGCTTTGATGGAAATATGACCAGAGTGAGGTAGACAATTCACTTGACAAGAAGAAATGGATTATAGATTCAGTATGAGGAGATGAGCTGCAAAAGCTACACATAGAGGTGAGAGCAATTTCTTTCTTCTGCAAGTTTACATCTACTGAGCTTATAACATGTTGTATCCTCCACATATTGAAACTTATTTTCCCTGATAGATGTACATCCCAGATTCTAGCAAGTTGACTGTTGTATGGTCCTCTTTGGCGGATAAGATTCTGTGGGTGGAAGATCGTCTGGATCTGGCAACAGAAAAGAGAGATAGTCAGTAATCAAGAAAACAGGATATACAAAATCGAAAATATGAAAATGTATATATGAAATCCTGTATCAATCGAAGCGCGGAAGCGTGCAGAGGCTAGATCCAGTGAGTAGAACGCCGGAAAGTAACTGGCCGTCAGTAACGGGCTCAGTCAACGTTGTTGACTGCGTCGGAAACCGGAAACCAATCGGTTCAAACGATAGGGAATGTAGCAAGGATCAAAGATCCAGCGAGAGAATCGGATAAAGATCCGTAAAGAGCCGAGAAATCACGATCAAAGTGATCGAAAGTTAGGGTTTGAGAGAG
>JAOYMZ010000211.1:0-25893 GCA_025802335.1 Pinguicula primuliflora | reverse complement strand
AGACAGTTGTGTTTGAAGTTTGTGTGAGAGATCATCACAAAGATTGATTGAGAACTTATTCCATAAAGCTAGGGGATTCAAAGGACCGCACTGTGTGAGTATCGTACAGAACAATCTTCTTAATTGGGAGCCTGATCTAAAAATTGATGCTTCCTGTAGACATTGTTTCCATTCGTTATCGTCTTCAAGCAACCCTCTGGCAGTACATGCTGCTCTGAATGTATCATACAAAATGTTGTTAAAGGTGCGCAAATCTTCAAATGACTTGGGTCCCTTGACGACAGTAAGCAGTAAGCGCAAGTAGAATAGCTCACCCTGCAGAGGGGATATGTAATATATTCTTCCGATCTGAAACCCTTTTTTACGTGGGGACCATGTGTAAGAGCCATCTGGACGCTTACCCCATACAAAATGCTCCGGAAATTCTTGGTATGTATAAGGGGTCGCATCTGGGTTATTTGCGTACCATGCGAAAAATTCTATAAGTGTGGACGTCGAGTTCTCCAGTTTTTCAAGAAGCGATTCTCTTGTCTCGTTCGGGTTGAAGGATACACGATGTTGACCTGGCAAGTGAACCGATAAGCGTTTTACACTGGGCGACTCCTCATGCATGTGAAAACCCAATATTCTCCAAGCTGCCTGTGTCGGGCCGATGTAGCGCGAATCAATATATTGTTGGATCTCATCTTCATCTTCAACTACCAAAGTAGCACGATCAGGTCCTTTGTATATATACTTGTGTATATACTTGACGCATCTAATTCCAGCACATACCTCGACATTAATATGAGAATTGTATTTCTTTGCAAGATAAGGGTTATAAGGAACCACATCCCGATTATCCATCGCATGCCGGCCAGAATAATATTTCTTTCCGTCATCTCTGCGCCGATATATGGTGATAGGAATTTGTATCAATTACCGTGCTACGTGTAAAAGTCCTGGGAAATTTCTTCGAACACTTGTTATTCTCCATACATGTTGCGTTTCTGTTTCGTGTCCCACATGGACCATGTAGCATATGACGGGTGATTGTATCATATAGTTCAGGTTCGCTGTCCTTATCCGGTAACTCGGCACAAACAAATCGGTCTATTTGTGCAGGAGTGCGAATTTTGTATTCATGGCATAGGAATACCAACAGGTGCATATGGGGCAATCCTCTTTTTTGAAATTCAATCGTATAAGCAAATCCTGCTACTGGTCCGAACAATTTAGATTCATAAATATCCTTCCAAAGAGCCTGCCTCTTCAATTCAAAAACGCGAGCAACTAAGTCTGGTCGGTCACGTGGGTGTTGGTGGGATAACAAATTTTCTGTTATTTCGGGCCAATTGGGATTTGCCGTCATAGTGATAAATAGATCGGGATGATGGTTGTACCTGGTAATGGCCATTGAGTCCTGGTAAGCCTCAAAGTGATGGCGTGCACCACCAACGAAGGACGATGGTAGGATGATTCGCTTCCCAATTTGGCGGGGGTCCGCATCCCCAGGCAGAATAAGGTCTTTCAAATTTTCACAATGATCAGTCCGCATTGTTGATTGATGATCTCTGTAGTAGAACAACCGACCTTGCTCAATTCCAGCCCAAGCATCAAGAAGAAACTCCTGAAATAAGTCCCCTGCCAGTAGGATCGTTGAGAATTCCTCCGGACGTGAGAATAGTCTAAAACTGAAATAATCCATCTGAGTAATGTGATTCAGGCTTTCTCGGTTTTTATCTGTATCCCACCGCATTAAGAGAGGTTCCCATCCCAATTCTCCACGCGGAAACAAAAGTACATAATGCAAAGGAAGGTAGGCAGGATGACACTCGTCAATTCTCATGAGTGAGTTGTTTTCACTTCTGAGGCGCAGAATAATATCCCTATGTGATGGTAGTTCAGTTCCGTCACCCGGTAAAATAACAGCAAGTTCATTAGACGTTGGTAGGTTGTACCGGTGTCTGTTTGTAGAACGGACATATCGCAGGTACGCCTGAACATTACGTTGCGGTGTAGGTAAATCTCGCAGTATCTCATGGACCTGTCGGAAGATATTGACGAAAGGATTGAATTCTGTAAGTACAGCTTGGATGAGACGGAGAACTTCCGGGCTTAACCGAGGATTCCTAGAAGTACGCTGCTGGAAGGCCGTTTGTGGGTCATAGATATACAATTGAGCATAACGTGGGTCTCGACCAGGCGGTGGCAGTAATGTTCCGGTCAAGTGACGTAATTCACCATGCAGAGTAAAAGTCGGGGGTCCCCTTCCAGGTACGGATAAGCGCTGGATTGAAGTGCCAGTACTCGTGAACGCATTTGCCGCGTTGTATTCTCTAATGTGGGCTCTAAAAGACCTAGAGCGAGCGTCATCGCCCGTGAACAGTGAAGATAATATTTGGGGGGGGTCAGCCAAGGACGGCAACCTTACTTTCCCCTCATGGCAACATTTTCCAAAACGCGGTTTCTTTTTTGAAGACCGGGCCAACTTTTCTTCCATCCAATGTAGGGCTTCGCAATGTGTACAAATAATATTCATGGGACCCAAGTAGTGCCGTTCGGAATGAACAGGTAAAGTTATAGACACTTCAAGGGGTGGGTCATCAGATTCCATGATATTTTCATCAATATGTTGGTTGTCCAATGGATGGTATGACACAGAGGCATATGAGGTACATGGGTTGTCATTGCCTTGCACACTGTGAATATTTTTTTTGGTCAGTATGATATGGAGGGAACGAAAAGAGGGTACGGCATTATAGGTAATTTAAATAAGGTTTAGGGAAATATTAAATAAGTAAAAAAAGTAAAATATTTGTAAAAATAATAATAACGTATTTTGTTATATGCATGTATTGAATACTCACAGTTGTGTATACATTATATGTGACTGGATCGCACCCGGACGCTCCAGCGGTGCATTGGTAGTTGTATCGTGATTGGATGCCTATTGGTTCACAACAACAAAGAATAAGATATTTGTAAAGTGATTTATATCATAGGTACTCAAAGTAGTAAAACTCACAGTGCGCTCGTCCGCATCACGTATGGTGATTTCTGTATTTCTTCTAGTTCTACGCTCCACCTATACATCAAATCCGCGGATGGAGAAAAGCAAATATTTTATTATCAGGGAATGTAAATGGGTGGTGATGAGTATGCATGACCCGTACCGTACTGTCAACTTTTCGTTTTCCCTTTGCAATATACATTCGCTCTCTTTCGAGCGCCACAGCTTCCTGCAATGAGTGCATGAATTTAAAAAATATATAACAATATTAGAAAGGTCATTAGAGGTTAGATGTACGTACATCAATTACATCATCATGGGTTGTTGTTTGGTGTGTGTCAAACTCTGCATTGGGGGTTTCGGTCATGGGTACAATTCTTGTATCCCGATCATTTATTACATTTGTCACGGAGGGAGGGACGTTCATAACCTGTTGCGATTCGAAAAATTTAACAGAAGATTTGTAAAGGAGGCCGAATGCCTGGAATACAGGATAGAACGTACTCCAACGATATTCATGCTTTGCTTCACGCGGTTGAGCACATCAGTTGGTACTGCAGGGCACGGAGTGACCCCTTGTCCGGTAATTCTTGATAGGTGTTTTTTGAATCGGGTTATGTGTGGCAATATTTTGCCACAAAATTTGCAGCGTAGTTTAGTGAGATCCACGCGGTCGGCGTATTCCCAACAGAAGTCTTGAGGCCGAACCACTACGTACATGTGATGAAATGTAAATACCGTTGCAACGAACAAAAGCATACATATAAACATACACACACACATCGTATGAGAAATCTGAATATAAAAAACTGAACGCCTCACACCATCTATATAAAATCGGGTTACACGAATCTACAACATGAACAATTATAACCACAAATAAACAAACTTCCAAAATTTTCATCAATTCTTTTTTCGTAATTAACAAAAATTCACAATGTTCATGCATAGTTCGAACCGTTCATGCATAGTTCGAACGGAAAATGAAGAAATGTAAATACCAGCACGGTTCGACGGACAAAAATATACATGGTTCCAAAATTAGCATCAATTTTGTTTTTCCGAAATTAACAAAATTCATAATGTTTATGCATGTTGGAATGGAAAATGAACAGGATGGGAGAGATTCAAACTCTTGGGTCACTGCTGAGCTGATAACGTTTGTGAACAATCTTTCGAGCACTGCATGTGTTTAGAAGATGACAGAATGTTGATAAGTGAGAAACGATATAGTAGCGATTAAGAGAAAAATGGATGATTAACATCTTACGGGATGATGAGACGGCGAAATCTACCCTGCGTATTGAGGTAATCACAAACAGAAAATGCTACGAAAAAATCAAGAACATGGAGTGTTCAAAAAAAATGTCGTTCCAATTTGAAGAGCAAGAGGATTGGATGTTTGAATATTGATAATGTTAGAAAAATAGTTGTGGCCTATATAAGCACATGTTGGGTTCAAACGAATCTTGGAAATTAAGGTTGGAAAGTTAATGTCATGTAATGTTGAATTCAAATTTTGTAATTTTTGAATTCAAACATATGCTTCTCATGGGGGTGGGAATGTAATGACATGCAAGCTTGAGCAAATGACTATAAGATGGCTCCAAAATTATGCAGGTTTCCATATTGTAATTGATCCTGTAATTTGTGCTCTGCCGAAATTAAGTTTTTGCCATTTGGTATTATGAGATGGCTCCATAATTAGTGATGAAAATTATTCCCATGAAGCAGCAAATCAATTAACCAACAAACTAATCCAAACTTAACAAATCTCGAAAATTCACAAAGCTGAAGTCTTTGGTCCAACTTTAGAAGCTCTGGCTGATCTCCGGGATTTTCAATAGAACCGAGGTGTGATTGGTCGGAGCAGCATGTTATAAACAGAGGCTGGAAACATGGGGAATGGGACGTTGCCGCTCGGTGCACATTGAAGGAGAGGGTGTGGCGGCGGGACAGCATGGGAAATGCAAATGTCTCCAACGTGAATGTGGCCTTCATGTCTACATTCTGGATATTAGAAAGATGGAACACATGTAAGGATTTATGTAAGGCGATGAATCCGTAATTTGATAACATACTTAATATACCCGAAGCCATGACGACGATTGGGGCTGTTGTCGGTGCTCGAGTCTGGGATGAAGTCGACACAGTTGCCGGCATACGTAGTGGCTGTGAATCTGCAATGTTGGAATGATGTTAGATACATGAACCAGAATCGTACGCTTGAAAGTAAACAAACTGACCTGGGCATGTATCCGTGGACCTTGGCGGATGTACTGACACTGTCATGGCATTCTCATGCAAGGTTGCTGGAGGAAGCATTGATAACAGATGCCATCAAATGCAGGTTGCAGTATCCACACAAAAAGGGGAAAAAGGTGTGGGGTGTAACCTGGAAACGTAGCAGCCCGAAGGTCGGATGGTCGGTAGCATCGGGTATACAAAATGATGTCTTCATCAGAAATTGGTGTGTTGGTCCAGTAAGAGGACGATTGGCCTGCACAAAATAAGGGATGCATAGCTGTGAGCCTTAGGGACATCAGATGATAGTGTACACAAAAGGGCGTCCAACCTGGGAATTGTATCCAAATTGTTGTAGGAGGTCGTTGAACAGGAGGATCACCATGGGTGGGGGGAGACGACATTAACGTGAGTAGCAAAGAAGATGACATTATGATAAACAATTAGAAGGATCAGAATGGGGCTATATACTAAACACATATAGAGTTATAAATGGTAATGGCAAACAAATGGAAGGAAGTAATTTAAAGGAGTAATTAAGGAGGAATCAATTATGGAATGAGTAATTTCTAAGGAATGGAATGAATAACCTAAATGAACAACCTAAATGGAATGGAAAACAATTGGAAACCCTCCTCGTATGAAAAAAGTTAACGAAAAAGTTATCCTTACAGAAAAAAACACTCAAGCCCACATTCTCTGTTGGAAATCACATTAACAACACAAAATCACAGCAACTTAGTGCAGAAACCCTGAATTAATCAAGTAGAAATGAAATTATTTAAAAGTGCACATAAGCCTAAGCTTCAATCAGTAAAGAAAAAGTGAGTGGATTCCAGTAAATCCTGTATTCAACATGTCATTAGTTGAGGGGAGGGTGCTGATTTAGAAATAAAGATCTCACACTAAATGTCTCACCCCTTCCAGTATGGTCCGTCAATTGCAATTGTCTACAACAGCAGCAGAATACCTTATGAACAGACCAAAACTCCTCAAGCTGTAAACATCCCAATCTGTAAACAGACCAAAACAAATTTATCTATCACAGAAATTAACCCAAATTACTTTTTTTAATTAACCCCAAATACGGAAGTTTAAAAGCAATGAGAACTATCAAATAACCTTAGAAACTTTGTAGTTGCAGAAATCTGCTTCCAGCGAATGCTTTCAGACAAACGGAATTTAGGACAGACAACAAACGGAATTTAGGAATTTCAGAGAACAAAATGTTAGAATGTTTTTTTCACAACATATACCTTCTCAATGTGTATCCGCAACAGTAAATGTTCTCCTATTCACTTCCCTCGAAGCTGCTCTCTCTTCCTCTCCCATTATTTCAAAGCATGACGCTATAGCGTCGGAGGCAGAACCCTCCCGAATGAAAGACAATCCCGAATTCGAGGAAGCAGAGGAACATTGACGAAGGGCGGCGGGATTTTTCGCTTCCAGGAAGCAGAAAAAATTTGAGGAAGGGCGGTGGGATTTTTTCTCAGAATGACGGAAAACGTGGGTTGATTTAGGCACTGAAGAAGGAAAACGTGGGTTGATTGTGGGTTTAAGGAGAGGCTACCTGAACAGGCGACTTCATGAACCTGCAACGTGGGAGAAGAAACGGCCGATTGAATGCAATGAATTAGGTATTGATTGAAGAAGGAAAACGTGGGGAGGAGAAAGGCTTACAAAGGACAAAAAGTCGGGAGTGCCCCCAAAAAGGTGAGGGAAAAAAACCTGAAGCCACCTTCTCGGACGAAAATGTCCCCAAATCTTTACCTGTCGTTTCATGAACAAAAACTGTTTTTTACGCGGCCGTTTAGTGAGCAAAATTAGAAGTATTGATTAAATGTTCAAATCCATAATCATAATTCAAACTACAATAGAACTTCAATGAAACATAACTTCAAAAAATATTGAGCAGAAAATTTCAACTATCATTTTATAACTTTCAAGTGAGAATTTTATGTTAGGTCTGTTTTTTTATAACTTTGTGAGCACCCCCAGACTTCAGTTTCTGAATCCGCCCCTGATCGTGAAGAGGGATAAGGCATGAAGGATTTACTCGGGAGAGATTTGAGTGAGATTGTGTGGGAGTGATTTCGGAACTGAAGAAATTTGCCTTGCGTGCGTGGGAGAGTGGAGAAAACTATCATGCCATCGCGCTAACCTGCGCCTCCTATGTGCTGACGTGTTCCTGTCTCATTGGACAGGCTAATATAATCCAAATTTTAAAGTCAAAAAATACTATATTAATATATTGATGCTACATTTTCAGCTTTTATATATTTTAAATTTTCTATGATTCTTTTGGTAAAATTGTAAAAATAACACAGCGCAAAACACAATATTTCAGACGTTTGCTTCAAAAAAAAAAAAATACTATGATACATCTTTAAAAACAAATAGTTTTTAACATTATATGAATCATGATACACGTTATGTCATTTGGATGCAATGCATGATGCATGATGCATGATGCATATGCTCGTCATAATCAGATATGTGTCAGCGCCACCAATTTAATCGGACCCCACGATCATGCTTTTTCGCTTGTCTTACTAGCACTGTTGCACATGATTATCCATCCATGGGCCAGGGCCAATAATCCAGTCAGACCCACGATGTGAATTATGATGGGAATGCGCAGAATACCGCCAAACACAGGATTTGTTTGGATTTAAAGCATCAATCAGAGTACAAAGAAAGAATTATTTGAGGAACAAGAGGTGGTCTTTTTCTCGAGTGTCTAACATTTAACTAATGCATCATGAAATATTTTTTCATTTACTGCTTTTTGTAAAGATATCCGCTAGTTGATCTACATACCTCACAAAGGATAGTGTAACAATCTCTCTCTCAAACTTTTCTTTGACAAAGCGTCGATCTATCTGCACATGTTTCGTTCTGTTATGCTGCACTGGATTATGTGAAATATGAATTGCTGTCATATTATCACACTTCAAGGGCGTTGCCTCAGAAAACCCAAGTTATCACACTTCAAGGGCGTTGCCTCAGAAAACCCAAGAAATATGAATTGCTGTCATATTATCACACTTCAAGGGCGTTGCCTCAGAAAACCCAAGTTAGTCATCAGCTTCCTTATCCATAGAATCTCAGTCAGTCATCGGGCTACTCCTCGTAATTCAGCCTTGGCACTTGATAATGGCACAACCTTTTGCTTCTTGCTCCTCCACATCACAAAATTTCCACCAACTAATGTGAAATACCCGGAGGTCGATCGACGGTCGATCGAGTTACTCGCCCAGTCTGCATCAGTGTAGGCCTCGATCTTCAAGTGTCCATGTTTCTTGAAGAGTATCCCAGTATCAGGTGTCTCTTTTAAGTATCTCAGTATCCTTAGTGCTGCATCCATATGACTCTTCTGTGGGTTGTGCATAAACTGGCTCACAATCACTACAACATAGGCAATATCCGATCGAGTGTGTGCTAGGTAGATCAATTTTCCAACCAGATGTTGGTATCGGCCTATGTCTGCTTCCTCAGCTCCTTCCACAATCCTCAACTCATGGTTTAATATCATTTGAGTGTCAGCGGGCTTATTATCAAGTAGGCCAGTCTCAGCTAGTAAGTCTAGAATGTATTTCCACTGAGCAATATAGATTCCATCCTTCGATCTTGACACCTCAATTCCAAGAAAATACTTCAACATCCCTATATCCTTCATCTCAAACTCCCTGAATAAGTTTTTTCTCAAGGCTTCAATCTCATCACTATCATCTCGTGTGATCACCATGTAATCGACATAGATAATCAGACATGTGATCCCCTGACTCTTCCATTTTAGGAATAACATGTGATCAGAGTTACTTTTTCGGTACCCATACTTTAGCATAACCATAGTGAACCTTCCAAACCATGCTCCAGGTGACTACTTCAATCCATAGAGAGCTTTCCTCAATTTGCATACCTCCCCGGGTCAGAAGTCGCCTGAAAACCCTGGTGGTCCATCCATACACTTCCTCTGTCAGGTCCCCATGTAAGAATGTGTTCTTCACGTCAAACTGATGTAGAGGTCAATCAAGATTCGAAGCTTTCAAGAATAGAATCCTGATTGTGTCTAACTTGGCAATCAGAGAAAATGTTTCAGAATAATCAATCCCGTAAGTCTGTGTGTAGCCTTTAGCTACGAGTCGGGCCTTGTATATTTCAATAGATCCACCTGCTCTTCGTTTCACAGTGAACACCCACTTACACCCTAACGACCTCTTTCTTGTAGGTAGTCGACATCTTTTCCAAGTACAGTTCTGCTCTAGTGCTCTCATCTCTTCTTCCATTGCTGCTTTCCACTCAAGACACTCCATAGCTTCATTATTTCTGGGTACATCATCAGTATATATCATAGTAGCGAAAGCTTGTGCAGTCTCAGACAGGCTCCCCATGACCAGATCAGCCACAGGATATCTCTAGGATCTCGAATCATGCTCCGAAGTGTATTTCTTTGGCTTCACTCTTCGGGTAGCTCGCTATGGGAGAGTATATCTCGGGGTACTGGAACTGCACCCTGCATCATGAACTGTACTTACCTGGGCATCCAGAGAAGAAAGCAACTGATGTGGCTCTTCCTAGTACGACTCTACTCTGTCAAGGTCGTGGTCCGTCGTGGATGGCCCTCTGGACTCGTGAGATGGCTCTTGAGCACGAGGCACATGACTTGATGTGGGTAGGGGAGATGATGTGGCCGGTGCATGAGGCACCATAGGTGTCGGATCAGCATGAGGTGAATCTGAGCTAGGCGCATGTGTTGATTACGGCGGCAAGAAGGAAGCCAACCAATCAAGCGAGTCAACATCACTAGTAGTCTCCCCCTGACTCGGTGATTGGGATAGTGTTACATAGAAGTACACGGTCTCCACAAAATTACAGTCCACAGTCGTGAGTAGATGGCCTGATTGAGGATTATAGCACTGATATTGCTTATGGGATCTCTTGTATCTCACAAAGATGCATTTTTATGCACACGCGTCAAACTTCGAACGATTTATCCTCGGGATACAAACATAGACAGTGCATCCGAAGACTTGCGGGGTCAATGGTGGAGGAATCTTAGTGAAATCCAATAGTGTCTGGATCGGAGTTCGGAACTTCAGGATTTGTGTAGGCAGACGATTTGCCAAATAGAATGCAGTGGCCATAGCTTCAGGCCAAAAACTGGATAGGACCCGAGACTCAATCATTAGTGCTCAATTTATTTCCAAGAGAAATATATTCTTCCTTTCAGCTACCCCATTTTGCTAGGCGGAATAGGGGCAAGCGGTTTGGTGGATCAAGCTATTTTCGGAGCAAAAACTCTTCATCTGACTATTGACATATTCACCCCCATGATCGGACCGAAGAGTTTGAATTTTGGTAGAAAACTGGGTGGAGATCATTTTGAAAAAATGGACAAATTTTCTAAAAACTTCAGATTATGTTTCATAAAGTAAACCTAGGTCATGCGAGTGCAATCATCAATTAAGAGAATAAAATATCTTAACCTCTGTCCCCCCCAATGACGGGTGCCGAGCTCATACGCAGAATGCACTAAAGAAAACATTTTGGAAGCACGAATATGAGTAGATAAAAACGAATGTCTATGGCTCTTGGCCAAAACACAAGTCTCACAATTGAAAGGAATGCTAGAAAGCTTAGGAAATAGTTTTCTAAGATAAGAATGAGATGGATGATCCAGACGACGATGCCACAGTCAACTTTGGTGGTCAAGAGTCTCACGAGTCAGAAATGTCCTTCCTTCCGAAGTCACTTCATCAACATAGTATAAGCCGTCCTGTTCAGTGTCACACTCAATTATTTTCTTAAAAAGGATGTCCTGCAAGATACAGAAAGTTGGAAACATCATCACAACACAGTTCAGCTCTCAAGATATATGGCTAATAGAGAGCAGTTTATAAGAAAGAGCGACACATATAAGTATTTTGACAATTTAATTGAGGGAGATATCTCAATTTTTCCAGCGCCCTTTACGGGAACATAGACCCCATTTGCAGTCTGGACCACTTTTTTCGGAGTTTTCTCAATTTCCACAATATCTGACCTGTCATGGGTAATAGTATCGATAGCTTCACAATCGAAAATCCATTCCATTTTTTTCCTGGAACATGAATATTTTACTATATGTGTTGCAGAAATATGGGTTTAACCCATACTCATCGAATCTGGGCCTGAAGACATAATTTTTGCGGCCGTGATCCACTCATCCGGCCCAAATTCACTTGTACCTGCAAAATGGCTGAAACAACCCTCTGGAAAAAATCTGACTAAAGAAGGGAGAGGGTTTTTTGGTCTTTTACCACCATTACCCCTCCTCTCTATATACCTGGATGACCGCGGGTTGGAGGAGGCGGATTACCATGAATTCGAGTTCGATTTTGTCTATCCGGATCCCTACATTCGTCGTTCCTGCTGCTCTGGTGTTCTCATCTGGGTGATTCTCTTCTCCTTAATGGTGGCTTCCGTCAGATATGGCAATGCGACAACCTCGTCGCCTGTAATCGGACCGACCGCCTCGCCTTCCACCGTGATTTTGCCACTGTTAATTCTGTAATTTGAGCCACTTTCTTTTCCAGGGATCGTGAATTTGACAGTGTTTGTAGACGGCGGGATGATGACCTACTGGTGTTCCTGATGTTGTCTGACTGTCGTCCCCAAGGTTGGACTGCTACGACAGTCGCATTGCCTTGTGTGATTCGAAGTTGTTCCGATCCGTATAATGCTAGACCTGACCCGATTTCGCCCAGGGGTGACTGATTCGGTCCGTTGGCCGCAGCGACAGATGAAGATTTCTAGATCTGACTCCTTGTCGCTTCCCGGCGAATCGTTGCATATGCAACATTGATTGAGGGCAGTGGGAACTCCTTGAGTATGTCCTGTACAATTGCATCGAATTTGGGGTTCAATCCTGCCGAAATTTGAACAACTGATGCTCATTCTGTAGTGTGTTGTGTCTTTCAATGTCCTTTACACATTCCATAGGATTTGGGCGTCTTCTGTCAATCTCGGTCCATAGAGAGTTGCACTGGGAGTAGTAATCTTCTAACTGCAGTGACCCTTGTACAATCCTATCTGCTTTTGTCACCAGATAGAAGATCTAGAGACTTTCTTCTCCGGTGTTGAAGGTTCTATCCAAAATCTTCCAAATTTCATAGGTATTCGGATAGTATATGAACTGTGTGACTAATTTTCGATCAATAGATTTAGTAATCCATTGAAAGACTTGAGTGTCTTTCTGTCGCCATGGGAGGTACTCTTGATCATCTTTCGCCAGTTCCTTGGCATTGCCGGTTATGTATTCCAGGCGACCCTTTTTGACAATTGCCAATTCAGCCATCGTAGCCTACAGGATGTAATTGTTCCCATCTAACTTCTCTGGGATGATGACAAATGCATCCTCCTCCTCCTTTGGTTTGGAGGCATCTTTCTGAGCCTGCAGGAACTCTTCAAATTTTTGAGTGAGAAGATTTTGAATCTCTGGTTGTGTCATGACTAATTTGCCAATTTCTTTGTTGCTCATTCTTCACAGATGGTCCCTGTCTTCTGCCGGAATCTGTTTATGGGTAGATGACGAGCACAACCTGTTCTGATACCATGTAAAATTTATATGAATATGATTTGTTTGTGAAGGAGACGCAGATTTACGTGGTTCAGGTGAATCCCTACTCCACGAGAATCTTGTTTTGATCCTGTTTTTCTTCTTGTTTTCTTCTTCACTATGAGGTTACATTTATACACATTTCATCACACGTTTTCCACTTCTCATAACTCACGGGACTCTAACTAAGGAAAAGATTCATTCTTATCTTTTCCTTAGTTACACATATCTTCCCTAACAGCCCATATCTTTTCTAACATTAGCTACTGATGAACATATGAGTATTACTACCACACGAGTTCATGTTGTCCATGATTGATAATACAACAAACTGTTCCGTTCATATCAGTGTTTTAGAGAAAATATAGAGCAGATTCAAGACGTTCAAGGCGCCCGGGCAATCGATGAAACTCATATTATTTAGGAATTTTTATGAACACAACATTGAACTTTAACGCATCATGTGTTTCTCAACGCATGCATACCTACATTTACTTTTTTTTTAAAGTTCAGTGATGTCCTCCACACTGAAATTTTAGGTTCACGGTGATGACGCATATCTACATTTTCCCACAGTGTGACACACTTCATTATTTTCATAAATCCACATAGAGTATTAAAATAGCCATAGTATAGATCCAATTACAGTGCAGACCCAATTACAACAATTATTTTGTACCAACCCGCGGTGGCTAGTCTGCGTTCACATATCGTACTACTGGAGTATCAACCTGATGCTTACTAACCAGTGTTGAACCTCTGCAAAACATTTATAACATAATCATGCTAAGTGCATGTTTTGTACTTCTACTGGTTTTTTCATTTTGATTTTCATTTCACTTCTTCTTCTCTTTTTAATTCTCCTTTTCATTTTGATGTATTTGAGTGTTTGGGAGTTTCTCCTTCAAAATGAGAGCTGAAATTGTATTTAAAATTTAGAGTTAAAAAAGTCTATTTATTTACAAAATTGTCATTAGTAGGAGAAGGAGAAAAAAAAAAGTAGTCTCCTACCTACTTCTCAAAAAAGGAGAATCTGATTTAAAAAATGGAGAAGTAGAAGTAGAAGTAGAAGTAGAAGTGGAGTTTGTAAAACACTCATTTTGAAATAATCTGAAAAAAAGGAGGATAAGAAAATTAATCTAAAAAATAAGTGGTACAAAACAGTTACTAAGACAGGCACAATCTCCTAGCAGCTTTGTCCCTGTGAATCTCAATCCCAAAAATCATTTTGGCCGTGCCCAAAATGTCAAACACACTACTCAACAAATTCTTCAACTTATTCACCTCACTCATACTCTTAGCAGTAATCACATATCACCCACATACAACAACAGAAAATATATGAACGATCATCAAAAAATCTCAAACTACTAAACAAATGTTTCTCTTCATGGGGACTGAACTCTCCGAGCTGCACCATATAAATCTTCTCCTCCAAGTCACCATGAAAGAAAGCGGTCTTTACATCTATCTACTCCAAATGCATATCATAATATGCTACTAGCGCCAACACTGTCCCAATGCTTGTGTGTGACCACATAACTCTCATCATAATCAACTCCCTTTCTCTTCGATTAAGACTTTGCTACTAATTGATCCTTGAATTTTTCTCCTTCACTTTCTGAACCAACATATTTCTTCTAGTACACCCACTTGCATCCTATTTCTCTCCTTTTCTCACGAAGCTCTACCATCTCCCATGTCTGGTTCTTATGCTGAGAGTTCATATCCTCCACCAAAATATCCATCCATTTATTTTTTTCATGACTTTGTACTGCCTCCTGAAACATTGTAGGATCCCCGCTACAATAATGAGTGCATAAGAAACCAAATATTTAAAATCATACCTAATAGGTGGCTTAATAGTGCGTTTGGCTCTGCCTGTGGGTATACTGTATTGTTGATCATCTGAGGTCTAAGTCTCTACACACTGAGTTTTCTCCTCTACCATAGCTCTCTAGCTCCACCTGCACCACATGATTATTGGTGTTGCAGTTTTGGGCACTTGTTTCTCCGATTCCTGAGTATGCTACATCATGAATTGTTCATCAAAAATCACATCTCTACTGGTCACCATTTTGTTTACCATCAAATCCAAGTAACTCAACTGGTGAGCTGAGTACCTCCCAATATAGAAGTCCAATGTTCAATACCTGTACCTATAAAAAATCATTTTATTAGTCTTCAAATCCCATAGCTTGTAACCTTTCACCCCTTTCTGATATCCCAAAAAGATACATTGTCTATAATTTGCATTAAATTTCGATCTCTCCTCACTAGAAGCATGCATATAGGGTGGATATCCAAATACACTAAAACTTGAGTAGTCTACCTCACTGCCCGTCCAAACCTCCTCAACTAATTTCCCATCTAGTGCTACTCTTCGTAATCTATTAATCAAGAGATATGTCATATTTGCTGCCTCTGCCCAAAAATTCTTTGCCAGCTTGCATTCAACATGAGACATTGTGCTTTTTCAGCTATTGTTCTATTTATCCTTTTCACCACATCATTTTATTGTAGTGTCTTGCAAACTGTAAAATGTCTCTTAATTCTATATTTGTCACAAAATTCCTTGAATTTTACATTTGTGTACTCAGTACCATTATCTAACCAAAGACCTATAATCTTCTTTCTTGTCTGATTTTGTACTTCATCTGTCCACAAGTTGAACTTGGCAAATACCTCGAATTTGTGCCGCATGAAGTAAACTCATACCTTTCATGAATAATCAATAATAGAACTCACGTAATACATGTACACTTCCCGTGATACAACCTTGACTTGTTCCCATGCATCAGTATGAACATAGTTTAGAATTCCTTCTTTCTAGTGTATCGCTGTCTTGAATTACACCATGTTCCATTTTTCCATAACACAATACTTGCGAAAAATGAGCTTGCATGTCTTAACACCCTTAAAAAGACTTCTCTTATGAATCTCTGTCTTCCAATGCTCGCCCATATGGCCCAGCCACATATGCAGAGTGACAGTGTTTTTAGATTCAGACTCTACAGCAGCAACTCCACCTATAATTGTGGTACTGTAGATATTTCGTTCAAACTTCTATCTTTTCATCACTATCGACCTCCCTTTACTCAACATCATTACTCCACTAATAGATTTATAACTATAACTATTTCAATACAAAGATGAAATCAAATTCTTCCTCAATTCTAGTACATGTCTAACATTACACAACATTCTCACCGCACCATCAAACATTTTAATTCAGATACTCCCCATTCTAACCATTTTGCAAAATGCATCATTACCCATTAGTACAGAACTAGAAGTTACCAATTTGTAGGTGTCGAACCAATCTTGCTAGATTTCATGTGATACGATTACACCGAATCAATAAACCAAGAATGTGTCAAATGATCTGACCAGTATGAAACAAAAAACATATCACTGTCACCATTCTATGAGTCTTCTTCTTCCATTACGTTTGCAGATTTTAATGGAGCATCATTATAATCATAAATTTGTCTCCTTCTTTATGGACAATCTTGTTTAAAAATTCCATTTTTTCTGCATTTAAAACATGATCCTTCATTCCGTCCCTCTGTTTTCTCGATTTATACCAAGCCTTATTGCTACTCGATCCATACCAAGACTTGCTTCTTCCAAGTTCTTTGTTACTTTCAACAACAAGACCTTTACGTTGCAACACCTCATCACTGGTCTTCTTCTCCTGCTGAAAACTTAGCAAAGCATCTGTGGCATCCTCCTACTTAAGGGTTTCTAGCCCCCACATCAGATTCATAATCAAATTCTCATATGTAGAAGACAACAGTAATGAATTCAACATCAGTGTCTTATCCTCGTATTCGAACTTCACATCAACTCATTTTAGATCACGGATATTCTGATTGAACACATTAATGTGTTGATCCATGTTCGTGCCCATGTCCACGGGAGCAAGTTTTACGTGGATTGATAATGTGCCTATGTCCACAGGAGCAAGAACCAACGATTTTTTATAATTCCTTATCTATTTATATAGGGTAATAAAATAGAGTATTTAAATAACCCTATTACAAACTCAATCATTTGATACCAACTCATGGGGGCTATGCCCCCTGCAGCCCCAAACTGAGAGACCCTCCCAAAAACGAGCAACGTTTTGCTTACACTTCACTTCGCTCTGCCCACTCCAGCATCTATATTATTTGCCTGTGCATATACTAAATATGAGTTACATACTTCGACAATTTAATCTAAAGCCTAACCATATCTTTCAATTGTTGAAATTAATATTTGTAGCGGATACCGAAATAGCCATCGTGCCAATGCTCCAAAATATGAGTTTTAATTTTGGCGACATAAAGGTATCTAAAAAAATTTCATGAAGTTTTTTCTTGAATAAGGCTTACGCTGACAAGCGGGTGGAGGTGTAAAGGTAATTAATTTTAGTCTACGAAGTTTTAACCAGGCCATCCTAGAGTTACCCACATTTCCACTTGCAATTTATTGTGCATTGAAATTTGGATGTGTGTTCGTAAAGAGGCTACCTATATTTTGAGACAGGTCCTTGAAATTTAGTAATGACGGTGTCTAACTTAACTACTACCTTTAGAATATTCTACATGTTTTTTTTTTCAAATCTGATTTTCGATATGGCGTCGGTGGAATCACCGAGCTTTTGCCACAGCCACGCAAATTAGAATTAATAATTATTAATTGATTTTAAAAAAGGTAGGTTGTGTAAAGATTCATGATCTGGTTTGATCTTCCATTATATTACAATGGCCTACAGGTTTCGACTCGAACACAAAATTAGATCTGCGAATCCATTAGTCAATGGACGACAAAAGGCGCTTTAAATCCTCGCAGATCACAACTGCAAGCATCAAATTCCAAAATCCGGCGACTGCGACCGCGTACTTAAACTAGTTACTTGAAAAATAAAATCGTGGAAATCTTGTGTATAACAAACAATTCAACAATGAAACGAAGATCAGAAGGATTCAATTGTGGAATGGTGGCTGGAGCAGGAATGTACTCACTCCTCTACTGATATTTTTGGAGCAACAGTTGACAATATTGGTACTCCGCTTTTCCTATTCCTGCCTTATTCCCAGCCTTATTACCTGCTGCACTATTCCTTCTTTCTAGACAGTCGACAATGTTGAAATTCAAGCTGCTTTAATGGACATGAATACGGATAAGGCTGCCGCCAATTGCTTCTATCAACATAATTGGGATATAGTATCCCCTCAATGTTATCATTTGCTTGCCAAGTCTTTGAGAATGGTCATTTGCTAGCTGATGGCAACAAAGGAATGATCTCTCTACTACTCAAGATCACTAATCCAGAAAACCTTGACCATTTCACACCCATTAGTTTGATAAAAACATATGTGCGAAGTTGGTTACGAAGGTGATTGCGAAAAGACCGACCATCTCATCCAATCAAGTTAGTGTTCGTTTACTGCATGAGATATGGATTGATTACTGTAGTTATCGCTTTCGTAACTATCATAATCAAACTGGAAAACTGTTTACTAGAGATTTTGATTCAGAGCGCTAAAATCGGTCAAACGTCCTGAATTCCCCATTTTCCCCTGAATTTGATTTAGAGCACTAAACTAATCCCCTGAAATTCGTGAGATTTCGAGCGTTACGAAATTTGATTTAGTGTAATTGACGAAAACACTCTCGTCAATCAACAGACGCGTACAAAACATCTCTTCTTTTTTTTCCTTCGAAATTGACGACAGAATCCAACCCGTGAAGAACCCTACCTTCATTTCGACGAATAGTTTTCTTGAAGAAACAACGCGAATTCGAACTTAGTTTTCCTGAAGAATTCAAAATACGCGAGGTAAATCTATCACCTTAACCCATTGTGTTTAATTTCTCGGTCAAGTTTGCCTGAATTTTTTCTCCGTCAATTTGGCTTGTATGAACCCTAGTCCATTCATTCCAAGAATTAAATCAAATGAATTTTTGCCTGTTTGAGTGTCGCCAATTTCTCAGTCAATTTTTCTTGAATTTTTTCTGGACGAATTGTACATTTCGACAATAAAATTTCTGAGATTTGGCACACATGAACCGTAATTCCATTTTTGCTATTGTAGCGTAGTTCTGCTTTTGGTAATCTTGACGAATTGTAGATTTCTGTTTAATATGTATTTCTATTTTTGCTATTGTAGATTTCTGTTTAATATGTTCAACATTCAATATGTATTTTTCTGGACGAATTGTAGATTTTTGTTTTTGCTATTGCCTGTTCAAGTAATTTCGAACATGCAGATGAAAAAAGGCAGCTACAAAACAACTCGGGGCAAAGTCAAAGTTCCTGCAACCGAAAAATCCCCGGGCAAAATGCCTGCTCCGATGGATATATGCCAGAGTTCACCTTCTGAGGTGAGAGTTGATTCGCCTTACGTGCCAGGTAGGTGCCCAAAATCTAATTCCGAAGTAGTTGGAGACCCTTTGGACTTAAGGATCGAATACGCGGAAGAAAATGAGGAGCAGCAAGGGGAAAGTCCTACCAAATCCCCCGGACGCAAAATTACCTGCGCAAGTGAGGACGGAGGTAGTGGGGGTGTAAAGAAAAGGGAGAGGAAGAAGGTGTGACTCCAATCTGAAGAGTAAGCATTGGTTTATGCCGTGAAAACACTAGTGCAAGAAGGAATGCATAGCCAAGGAGGGTTCAAACCTGGATTCCTTGTGTCATGTGCTGAGAGGATTGTCGTGAAGGTAAGAGGGAGCACTATTTGTATTATGCTACACGTGAAATCCGAACTTCACATGTGGAAGAAGACATACGATCTACTCTCCGATTTCATGGCCATAAGTGGGGTGCCTGTGGACCCGACCACTCATCAGGTGGTGGTTGAAGATGAAATAACCTGGGCTGGTATTGTTAGGATAAGATATAGTTCTATGATTATGCATTATATGCTTCTGTGATTGTGCATTCTGGTTTAATACAGATAGTCATGCTTCTGTGATTGTGCATTCTGGTTTAATACAGATAGTCATGCTTCTGTGATTGTGCATTGTGGTTTAATTCAGCACTGAACTTGTGTTTGAATATAGTCATGTGAAACAACAAGTTGCATTCTGTTTCTGGTTTAATTCAGTATTGAACAAATTGCATTCTGGTACTAAACTTGTGTATTTACAGATAGCTATATGAACATCATATTGCAGTTAATGTATGTTTTCTGGTTTAATATGAACAAGTTGCATTCTGGTTTTAGTTTAATATGAACAAGTTGCATTCTGGTTCTGGTTTAATATATGCTTGTCATTCTTCTGTTTCTGGTATGCTTCTGGTTTACAGATAGTAATTTATCTTATTTGTGGTTTAATATATGCTTGTCATGCTTCTGTTGTAGACCAATCCTGACTACAAATTACTGAGGGGAAAACCATTTCCCCTCTATCAAGATTGGTGTGAGATCTTCGGGAAGGATAGAGCAACTAATGGATATGCACGAGATGCTGGAGACATTGATGAGACAGAAGGGTCCAAAACAGTTGATGAGGAAGAAGACATTCGAGATAGCAAGGATGGTGGGGTTACTGAAACACTTCCTAGGGCTCGTCGGAATAAAGGAAAATGGCCAATGCATGCAGAGGATGAAAAAACACGCTGCTACTCAGAGATCAAGACTTATGTTCAAGCCCTCCATGCTCCTATTGACCCACCATTAGATATTGCAAGGCAGTTGATGGATGATTTGAGGCCATACACAGAGTTTAAAGTATGGACGCGGGCTACCATCGTGACACAACTCCTGGATAATGTCTTTGCCCAGTAAATGTGGATGATACTTGTGAATGATGTCCGTGAGGAGTGGCTCTGCTATCTGGTCGACAAACTCAACGATGAACATGCTGTTAAATTTCTGAAGCCAAAGTGAACCTGAGTTTTATTGTGTTCTAATGTATATGAACATGAGTTTAGAGTGCGTTTTGATTAGCTGTATGTTATGAACTTGTGGTTTTGTTTAGTTCTGAACTTATGATTTAGTGGGAACTTGAGGTTTTGAACTAAGACTGATCTATGTGTAATCTTCTCCACATTTAATCTTCTCCAGTTTGATACTTCAGTTTTCAAGTTTGATAGTTCAGTTTGATACTTCATTTTTTCAGTTTTTAACCTTCTCCAGGTTTAATCTTTTCCAGGTGTTAATCTCCAAGTTTTTTTTGTTTACTTTGGTTGACAGGGATTCAATGTTGATACCTTACGTTTGGAAATTGGGGGTATTTTAGTCATTTAACCATCATTTAACTGTTCAATCAGTCTAAATCCACTTCAAAGTAAACACACGAAACCATAACTAACTCAATCAAAATCAAACTTGAAAAGTTGTTTACTACGTTTGATGTTGATATCGGTAACGCTTCAAATCAAAATCAAACTCGAAAACTTAAATCTGCAGTAAACGGACCCTTAGCTTCATTCAATGCAGAACTATATATGAGAATATAGTTAGGGGGCGGTTCCGTTGACATCTTTTTATACACATATTTATACACTCCGTTTTAATTCCGGTCACTAGGATCGCCCGTTGACAAAATTGGGCACATCGTTGGAATCCTTATGCATAGAAGATCACATGTTCAAGTTTTGGTCTAGTTCCGGCCACTTCGTCGCCGGAATTTTCTAAAACCCTATTTAGGACTACTTAACCCAAGGGGAAATGTGAACCCTCCATTAAATGGTGATAACGTCGTCGGAATATCACCAAAAATTGAATATATAATCTTCTATATATAAGGATTCCAATGATGTGCCATATTCCGTCAACGGGCAATCCTAGTGGCCGGAATTAAAACAGAGTGTATAAATATGTGTATAAGAAGATTTCAACGGAACCGTCCCGATAGTTATTCTCTTACAACTGGTTTAGAAATTCTATAAAGGGATGGTAAGGTCGGTCACCCTTGTATAATAACAAACCTCTATACCGCTTGGCTAAAAAATAAACTGTATACCTCAGCATATATTTTCAAACTCTATAAGGGATGGTAAGGTCGGCCTCCCTTATATTAGCAAAAAATCCCTATACTTTAGTCTCAAACCATGAATAATTTTATTTTTATCCTGCTTTCTCCAGTAGAAGCTAATTACCTTATGAAAGTCGCTTATAATTCTTGTTGTAATGAAAGTCTTACAATTCTTATTATTTATAATTATTATAATTATAATTCTTATGAAAGTCTCTTATAACGAAGGAGATTTTTTGTTGCAATGGTACAAGAATTATTGGAGAATGGGAAGATGGTAAGAGGGGGTAATGCATCTCATATAATTCTGATCGCGAAGAAGGGCTCCCACGTGTTGAGGACCATAGGCCGATCACACTAGTTAACTGTGCATATAAGGTGGTATCTAAGGTATTGTCACGAATGATGAGTTAACGGATATATCGGAGACACAGTCAGCTTTTGTGGAAAATAGACAAACAGTGGACAACATATTGGTGGCTAGTGAGGCTATTCAGGACTTGAAAAGTGAGAAGAAGGTTGCTCTGGTGCTGAAGATTGACTTTGAAAAAGCATATGATACGGTTAACTGGGATTTTTTAGATGACATGAGCAGAATGATGGGGTTTCCAAGCAAATGGAGGAAATGGATAAGAGAATTCCTAGAATCAGCTATGACCTCAGTTCTAGTTAATGGCAGTCCATCTGCAGCGTTCACACAGCAAATAGGACATAGACAAGGAATCCTTTATCCTCCTTTCTTGTTCCTAATAGTGGCTCAAGGCTTATCAGTCTTGATTGAATGAGCAGTGCAAAGGGGGTTAGCAGACCCAGTAGAGATTGGTAGAAGGGTTAAGTTGTCACATTTACAGTATGCTGATAACACAGTCATGGTTGGAAAGGGAATTGGAAGACAGTGAGGGGGATGAAAGCGGTGCTAAGAAGTTTTGAATTGATATCTGGATTGAAAATTAATTTTGATAAAAGTGAGTTGACAAGCATAAACATGGAGGAGGTGTTAAAAGAGATGTCCGAGTATTTTAACTGTGGTATAAGTTCTCTCCCATTTAAATATCTATGGCTCCCTGTTAGGGCAAGAGAAAAACAGTGCAGTATGTGGATTCCAATTGTACATAGGTTAGAAAAAAGACAGAAATGTGAAAACACAGAAATCTGTCAATTGGAGGTAAGTTAATGCTCATAAAGTCTATGTTATCCTCGTTGTCATCCTATTACTTCTCATTGTTCCTACCTCCTAAGCGTATCATCCATAAAATATAGTCTATCTGTATGAATTATCTATGGGGAGTGAGAAATGGAGAGAAAAAATCAATTGGGTAGCATTGGATAAAGTGTGTCAACCCATTGATAGGGAAAGTTGGGAATCCGTAGAGTGGAAGTCATGAACAAGGCATTATTTGGGAAGTGGATTGGAAGAATTTTACAGGGTGAAGATAGGTTATGGAAGGTGTTAAGATCTAAATATGGGAGGGGAGGGATGTTAAATATTGGAGGGAGGAGAGAGTTAGAGGTAGAAGGAGAGGGGGGCTATTTTCAGCAGAAGAGAAAGGGGAAGCAACAAGGAGACGGTATGGTGGAGGGGAGTGCAGAGTTTGGCAAGAGAATAATAGATAGATGACATGCTTAGTGTGAGGGTGGGAGATGGCAGAGCTATTCGATTTTGGGACGATATGGATGAGGGGAGGGCACTAAAGGAGGAGTTTGGTCGCCTATATAGGGTAGCTACAAAAAGAGGAGGGACGATTAGTGAACATGGGAATTGGGAGGTGGAAATCTGGAGGTGGAGTCTAGAGTGGTGCAGGGAACTATATGAGTGGGAAAGAAATGAGGAGAGTGAATTGTTGGAGTTGCTATCTAATCTTCTTTTGTAGGTGAATGTACGTAATCGATGGATTTGTAAAGAATCCAACTCCGGTGAATATGAGGTGAGACCTGCAGCAAGATGTATGAATGAGCGGACGCCCATTCCAGTGGAGGAGGAAATGATGGAACGAATGCATAAGCTTTGAAACAAGTTCACTCCTCAGAAGGTCACAGTTTTTTGTTGGAGAATGCTGCTGAAAAGGCTACCAACTATGCTGAATCTGGTTAGAAGAGAAATCATTCAGCATGAAGAAGATGCAACCTGTATACTCTGTGAATCTGGTATTGAAACGCAATTACATATCTTTGAACAATGCAAGTTTACGCTGGATGTGTAGGCACTTGTTATGGGTTGGATACATATTCTTGATATACTGGATGATATACGAAACTTAGATGAATTTGAAATGTTAAAACCTGCTGCTGTGATGAAAGAAATCTAGCTGTTGATATGGATGGTTGTATATTGGACTGTAGGGTGCTACAGGAATGGGAAACAGTTTGTAGGGATGGATGTTACACCTGAAAAAGCTCTATTGAAAATTCAGGTGGTTACTCGGAAATGGATAAGGGCAATGGTGGAAAAGAATTCATTTGTTTACGACATTAATGATTGGATCCAATGGTGGGATTTTGGGCTCTCAACATATGTGGAGTAAAATGCCCAAATATATGAAGCCCATATGTTTCACCATAAATAGGTGAGAAGAGTTCAATTAGAGTTATGATTTATGATGTTAAGTCATCCTTGGGAGTTTGTAGTGTCTCAAGATTAGAATTGAGAGAGTATAGAAAGAATTTTTGCACAAACTCAGAGCAGCGACCATAAATCTTCTACCACGTCTTCGTTCACCATTGGATCAGACTGAAATTTTTACTGTGGGTTCGGAACATCTGAATTTTGAATTTGACCGATCGTTCACCGTTGAATTCTCTAATGAATTTAAGGTACAAGGAAGGGACGTCTATTTCAGATCACCTGAATGATTTTCAGGGGCTCCTAGATCTGTTGTCGGGGATGAGCATCAAGTTTGATGATGAAGTATTGGGACTATGGCTACTGAATACTCTACCGGATTCTTAGGAGGCATTTCGGGTCTCAATTACTAGTTCTGCTTCTGATGGTATTGTCTCTTTACAGAATGTTAAGGAAAGTATCCTTAATGAGGAGATGAGACGGAAGGCACAAGGTTCTTCATCTCAATCCGATGTTCTTGCTGTTGAGAACCGAGGGAGAAGTCAGAGAAAAGATCAAAAAGGTGGAACAGAGCAAAGCAGGAGTAAGTCCAAGTACAAGTACAAGAATGTAGTATGCAATTATTGTCAGAAGACAGGGCACATACAGCGGAACTGTTTTATGTGGAAAAGGGAGAGTAAAGACAAGAAGAGTAACCATAACGAGAAGCATTATGATGATGATCGGGTTACCACAACGACTTGTGATGATCTTGTTGTTCTCCGTGACTATGACACAGGCAACCTTGTGTCAGACGAGAGCATCTGGATTATTAATAGTGGTGCTACACTGCAAGTTACACCAAAGAAGGAATTCTTCACATCTTACACGTTCGGTAATTTCAGAGTATTGAAGATGGGTAATGATGATGTGTCCAAGGTGATTTGTATTGGCGAAGTTTGCTTGCATACCAACTTAAGAATGTAGTTGATACTTATAGGAGTCAAACATGCTCCAGATGTCCGTTTCAATTGGATCTTCGTGCATATGCTTGATGATGGTGGTTATGATAACAAATTTGGTTCAGGAAAATGGAAACTCACCAGAGGTAATTTGGTTGTGGCCTGAGGGGAGAAAATCAACAGACTGTACTGTATGAAAGCGTTGGTTGCTAGAGACAGAGTGAACGCCATCGATATGGAGAGTTCGTTGTGGCACCTAATTATTTGCCATATCAGTGAAAAGGGTTTGAGTTGCTTAGCTAAGAAGGATGTGCTTCCAGGATTGAAAAATGCAGAATTGGAGAAGTGTTCTCACTGCGTGGCTGGGAAGCAGACAAGAGTCTCCTTTATAAAGCACCCTCCCTCCAAGATGTTACCAAGAGGGAGTTTGAAACATGTTGCGAGAACGCCGATTTGGCGGTTACCTCCACATAAGTTGTGAGGCAGAGATTTGTTGGGATTTTGGACTCCCAACATATGTGGAGTAAAAGGCCCAAATATATGAAGCCCATATGTCTCACTATAAATAGGTGAGAAGAGTTCA
>JAOYMZ010000210.1:0-10266 GCA_025802335.1 Pinguicula primuliflora | reverse complement strand
CTTCTTAATCTTTGTGCTTCAATCTTCACCTAGAAGTTTCCTCTATTCCCACTATCACTCTTTCTTGGATCTTATCATATATCTTCTCCAGTTGACTTTCAGCTTGTTGATCTTGTTCCTAGAATCATTACTGATGAAATGAATAATGAGTTATCTGTCTGGCCATCAGAGGATGAGATAAGAAGCGCGGTTTTTTGCATGAACAAAGAAAGTGCCCCCGGCCCAGACAGTTTCTCTGGATTATTTTTTTAGAGCTGTTGGAATATAATAGCTGATGATTTGGTCCAGGCAGTCAGAAGCTTCTTTGTCGGACAAGAACTCCCACAGATAGTCACAGCTACTCTATTGTGTATGGTTCCAAAGGTCCCTAACCCCAGCAGCATTTCTGAGCTTCGGCCGATCAGTTTATGCAACTTCTTTGGCAAAATATTCACCAAGATACTGGCTACACGCATAGCGGCTGTCCTGCCAAGTATAATATCCCCACGGTAGAGCGGATTTGTGAGAGGCAGGTTGATTTCTGACAACACTTTGCTAGCTCAAGAGTTGTTTCATTCCATTGACAAAAGGCAGGCAGGCCCAAACATAGCTATCAAAATTGATATGGACAAGGCTTTCGATAGAGTATCGTGGCTATTTCTCCTCAAAATTCTATGGGGCTTTGGGGTTGCGGAGTTTTTCATTGATCTTGTATGGGGAACGTTATCCAATAATTGGTTCTCAGTTTTGTATAATGGTCAGACATATGGCTTCTTCCAATCTCCTCGAGGAGTTCGTCAAGGTGATCCTCTGTCTCCATTGCTTTTTGTCATTGCTCCTGAAGCTCTAAGTAGGGGGCTTAATGACTTGATGCAAAAGAATCCATACTGCACTTACAAGCTAACTAAATCCTGGCTTCAAATCTCTCATTTGGCTTTTGCGGATGATCTATTGATTTTTACAAAAGGAAGCAAAACACCTCTGCATAAGGTGTTGAAATTGTTGGAGAGGTATGGATATGAATCTGGTCAGAGAATAAATGTGAAGAAAAGCAGCTTCTTTATTTCTAAAAAGGCAACAGATGAGCAGATTGAGAATATTCAGGCCTGGACTGGTTTCACATATAGCACACTTCCTCATACATATTTGGGAATCCCTTTATACCAAGGCAGAAAAAAAATAGCTTATTCTCAAGCATAGTTGTCAAATTGGGATTCGAATCGTGAATCGTAATGATCAGTTTTTGAATCGTAAATCGAATCGTGAATTGTAAAGATTCAGTTATAATTTAAAATATACTAAAATAAATATTTTATAATAAAAATATTATTAATAAATATTATAATATCATAAATAAATAATTATTAAAGTTTAGTATTGATGTTTGAATCGTGAATCGTAAGATTTAAATCGCAAATCGTACCTGAATCGTAGGATTCAGACAACTGATTGGCATAAAGAATTCATATCTAAGATTTGAATCGTTTAGCTTAGAATTGAATCGAATCGTAGGATTCGAATCGTGAATCGTAGGATTTTGATAACTATGAATTATATATGCATACATATAAAATATATTTTTTACATCTTCTGATCCTCAGTGTGGATATATTTAACAATGCAATTTTTTAGAAAACTGTCTACAAGGACTGACGATTGAACACTGTACCTAGCCAATCACTTCCTTTAACCGTGTCATACATGTGCCACCTCCAGTCATCCTCTGTCATATTTCCCAATGCAGCATTTATTCCACCCTGCAAGAAGTCCAATAAGATACACAATTGAAGAACATACGTCAATGTAAAGTTAAATGTAGTAAAATGAACTTCAATGAGAGTTTGGTTCATACATCCAGATATTCAATTACCAGTAACACATAATATGCAGGCCACAGACAATAACCCACAGTGTAACAATACAATGTTTCCAACACGAAAAGAAACATTAAGTGTCATCTTCAGAGTTGAACATAATATATGCATGGAAAATTCATCAGTAGTCATAAGTTGGGAATAATTTCATAGAATAACTCATAAACGGAAGCAATAGTTGGATATCCATTGGCATGAACTATCTTTAGATCTGGATTTGACATCAACTAGTTCCAAATTGCAACAGTTGGACAAACAATATTTATTTACTTATGATTGAAGGCATAAAGAGCTTGAGAAAGGAAAGGTCTGCAATAATGGGATGACTTCAGATTTCAGATCATTACACTGTACCGAAAATACCTCATGAAAACTCTTGTCATGGATTAGTTAGGCTAATTGACTAAATAAATAGTTCTTTAGATCATAAAATAATTTCACCAAGACCCTCAATTTGTATGATGTGTACGGCTTGTGCATTTGGAATAAAGATGGTCATGGCAAGAAATATGAAACAAATCAGAACAGGAAAGTTCGTTACTAAATTATATTTAAATAAGAAAGGGTGGAACAAGATTACCACTACCCTCGATAGGAACAAGGAGAACATATGATAGCAATTAGCAAATGAAGTTCAATAACATATTCCCAACAGTAATTCAAATAATGTCATTGGGTCACTCAATAGAGAGTAAAACGTTATTTAACCACCGGAAACATTGAAAATTTGGGGATAAAAAAACACAAGCTATGATAATATACTCGCTCACAGAAAATTTAATTACCAAATTCGAAGAAAAAAATTGAAGAAACCTATCCCAAACCTGTGCGGCAACCGTGTGGGAGCGAGTAGGGAATAACTTGGTGATGCAAGCTGTGTTGAATCCATGCTCTGATAAACCTATAGCTGCTCTCAGCCCTGCCCCACCTGCTCCTACCACCACGGCATCATAGGTGTGATCGACCACCGTGTAACCTGCTGCCACCCCATTCTATTCGAAACCAATATTTCAAGGCACAGAAACAATTACAGAGAAAAAAATTCAGCATTCAACAGTTGGCCGATATGATTTTCGAAAAGCAAAAACCACCAACAATATAAATACGAAGCAGCAGCCGAGCCCATTAGAAATTCTGGATGCAAAGCACGGACTCTAACAAGAGAAATGTTACATGTACAACCTATACATAATGTCGTTTCTAACCCCTAAAATACCCAAAATCATAAAAGAACAAGAATAAAGCCAGTCTTTGAGCGCCGAAATCCCAGATGTTCCAGCGGGAAAGAACATGCTACGGAATCAATATATAATGAATTAAGTCTGGAGAGAAAAAAAACGCGGTGGATGCAACATACAGATTGAGTTGATAGGAGTCGCCGAACCGAGCCAGCTTGCGTCCGTCCCTGTGTAGGAACTCGGAGACCTCTTGAAACGCAGCGCCACATCTGTATCAGATATACAGCTCCACGCCGATCTACTGCGAAGTGTGTAATCCTTTGATCAAATCCCTCTCGTTAATGTAAACTGGTGAGAAATGTCCGGAAGTTCTGGGAGGTAATTAATTCGATCTAGAACTAATCTTAAACCCAATTTAGTTTGAGATAGCGGAACTTGCCCAAAAAAGAGTTTGAGAGAGCTGACAAGAAACGAGACTAAAGACTCAATTTTTTTTTTTTTTTCAAAGAGAGAGTCGCATGTAAGGTAGCTGTCCAATTTTAATGTTAATCTTAATCATGAAAACCAAATCATGGATATGGATCTTCGAAAAGTTCCAGAAAAGGTTAGGTAACGAGAGAAGCCGTAGAGAATTTGGAATAAGCGCATGGGTTAATGGCGGAGGAATTGCCGCGATGACAACTTCACAGCCAAGACGGAAACCCAGCTACGATGGACACGTCGAGCGAGGATGCTCCACGCCTTGGGCTGAGTTGTTCTTTTTGTACGACTGTTTGAGAATGCGTTAGCTGGTTCCAAAGCGTTTTTGGGGTTGTCAAATGCCCAGCCGCAAGGATATAAATTTTTTTTAATTTTTTTTGGCAAAAAAAAAAATTTTAAAAAAAAGTCGGGCGTCCGTCCAGTCCCAATTCGGGGTAGCCAAGTCAAAAAAGGCGCCTAGGCAGGTGCCGCATACTAGAACAATGGTATTTACACTATGGCTTTATGTCATCTACTTTCTATACATACAAATGATTCTCTACACTAATCTACAAATGACACCACAAGCCCAATTTTGTTGTGGGCTCTCAGCTGTAGCCAGGATTTAAGTTGTATTTCCTCCAGATCCTTTGTTGCGCTGTCCTGTACTTGTACGAAAATTGTTTCATTCCGTTTCTTCCAAATTCTCCACACAGTTAGCTGCCATATCAAATTCCAGATATCCTTCATCCAAGGACGTTGCGGCAATCCCTGAGGTTGTTCAATTAATTGCGCAATCATCGGCACCATTACCATGGATACATCCATCCACTCGAAGCATGCTTCACAGATTTTTCTTGCTTCAGCACAGGAGAGGAAGAGGTGATCTGCTGATTCCGGGGTCAATTGGCAGAGCGGGCACTGATTCGAGGTGAGCTGAATCCCTCTTTTTTCCAAATTGACTTGTGTAGGAACTTTGTTCTGAATCAGTTTCCAACAAAAAGCCAAGATTTTTGTTGGTATCAGCTTGTTCCACACTTTCCCTGCTTCCGCTATCGGTTGAGCCGCTTGATATTCGTCCCTCATGTGGTTGGTGTATATTCTAGCAGTTATGTATTGCTCACCTTCTGCTGATTTCCAAGACCATTCGTCTTGACTTCCAGATGGGGGAGGTGCAGTGTCTAGCAATGCACAGAGTTCATGCCACTAATCCATTTCCACTCCCACACAATGATGGTTCCAGAGCCATATCCATTGCCAGGTATATTCAAAGCCTCCTTTCTCAGTTATTCTCGCATTCTTATCAACTACATTTGCATATAGATCACAGAATGCAGAGGCAAAGGCAAGATTTCCTAGTCATATATCATGCCAGAAAAAAATGTTGTAAATACATTTTTCAATTTGATTTTGATTTGAAGAGTTTATGCTTTCGCGTGTTTACTTCAAAGTGGATTTAGGATGATTGAATAGTTAAATGAACGTGCAATGTCTAAAATAACCTTCACGCTGTATCCACTTGATCCACCAATCAGACCTATATCAAACATAGTAAACATATTCGGGATTAAACAATCAGACCTATACAACATACGTTTCAAACAATGTACCTATTGTTCAAACACATGAAATCAAATAGCCAGCAATGTTGCAATGAAACACATGAAATCAAATACATTCGAAAACATCAACTGTGATCAATGTCTGATGAGCCTATTTCATATGCATTTTATAGGCTCATTTCACATGTTTTTTCATTAATTTATTTACCTAAACACCTATTTTTGCACCTCATTTCGTGTTTAATTGTATCAATGCAGGATTAGAGATTAAAATCAGCAACCTATGAGAATCATAGGCCAAAAGACAGATTTCCTGCAATTTTTAGACAAAAACCGTGCAACCTAGAAACCAGCAAGTCTGAAGCCATGGAACAAATGCAACCAGGCTGATCTTGGCCATTTCTGGAGGTTCTGGACATCGAGGATCATCAAGGATCAACCACAGATCAATGGAGCCAAACCATAAGATGCTGAGATTCATAACAGTGCTCAGGAAATCAGCAAAAATGCAGCAGTGTGGTATAAATCAGAAGCTGATGCTTGGAGCCGAACCGGATCAAGGAGGTTTCCAAGGTTATATTTTAAAGGTCCAAAGGACTTCTGGTCGTGTGATATATGCTCTTGTATATATTCATACATTCAAACAAGTCAACAAGACAAGAGGGGACCATTGATCAAAGAGGAAAGGGACAAAAGGTGCCAAAAGCTTGTCTTACCAAATCTGGTAAAGAACGAGGAATGATTGCAGTGATCTTTCTCTATGCATATCTCTCACCTGGCTTGGAGGATAAATCTGAAACTTTACCACAAGCTAGGTTAAGAAGTGAGCTACAAATGTTATGAAGGAGTCATAACCATAACCAGCTGCCACAAGAAGATATAACAGAATATCCAGATTCTGTCAGCTGGTTTGTAGTCAATTACACCTCTATCCCTATTTTGATGCATATCTTCTAAACGGCTGTGAGGTTAAATCTAAGATTCTGCCACAATCAACCTCAGTCGTTCCCCTTCAAGTTACATTCAGGGTGCATTGCCATTTGAGCCCTCTAAGAGAACATTCTAGAAGCAATATCAGTAAATCGGTGCACCTGCAAATGAGAAGACACTGCTACCCCTCAACAATTCTATTGCTCAGCACATATCCGAGGGACCTAGGTGTAATCTCACACTTTCCAGGGCTTACACATTGGATAAGCTTCACTTTGAAGCAGAGAGCTGATTTTTATCAGAAGGGAGGCGACACCAGAAAAATAATCTTCACCGAAGAAGAGCAAAGGAGGCAGAGTGTCCAGAAGCTGAAGCTGCTGTTCTTTTGCTCGAATGGGCTGTGTTTTCATTTGTTTCTTGCTTGAATTATCTCTTGCTTCTAGCATGAGCTAATCTTATTAGATTCAAGGCTCAGTTGAGCCTAGCTACATGTGTTGATTCGAATATTCAGTCCTTAATATCAGTCCATCTCATTTCATGTTTATGAGTGTGTTATGCTTCTTAGTTTATGAGATATTGATCACATTTCATGAACTTGTTCATAGCTTTTGTACTTAGTGAGATGCATTTACATGAGTAGTATGCCTAGCACACTCTCACCTTTTCCCTTGGGGGATGATCCCTAACTTTAGGTGCCATAATCAACAAGCCGTTCCATAGACCTTTCTTTCCCTTGTATTGGATTGAGATGAGGCTGTGCAGCCAAAATGTCTCACATTCTAGGTAGACTGATCAGTGAGCCTCCAAGGGACTTGACCATATACGAGTTTGGTGGTTAAATGAATGGAAAAAGACTGATAGATAGGGCTAGATGAAGAATTGATGCATGTTAGCTTAGGAAATATCACTGCAGCTTTGAATCAGTTAACTTCACTAAATTTTCTCGACTATTTTCTTTGCGATTTTGAACAAATTGTCTTCTGAACAATTAAACCTCATCACCTTAGGTTTCCAAATCAGTTTAGTTTTTGCCAATCTGAATTTTCCTCAAGAAGTTATGCACTCCTGAAGCCATTGCTGTCATGGCAGATACTAGTGTACTGGAACATGAATATCTTGCTCCCTGTGGATTCTGACCCTTTCTCATGCATTGTATTATAACTTGATCGTGTACACTTTGCACGACCCATCACTCTCGCAAACACATCCTAAGATAAGACTGCTTTAGCAACTTCAATTATACTTTTGCAATCTATATAGTAAAGACATTATTTGGATTTGCTGTCTTCAGGAAAAAGTGAAGCTACCATCTTGGTTGAACCTCCTCGACCTATTTATGAGTTATACAATGGAGATGACCACTTATCAAGATCATTTCGACAGCATATTTGGGAGTACAATGCGGCACATGCTTTCACAAGTCTTGGTGTGCAACTGGACAACAGAACCTGGAAGTGGACCACTATCATTCAATATTCATAGTGAATTACGTCGTAAGACACGATCATTAAGACCTCGAACTAGAGAGAGTCCATGCTATGCCCAACTTTATATTTATGATCCTGTGCATGCTTTGGATGCACGAACATCAAGAAATTTCAAATTAGCAAGTAAGGTCTTCGAAATAATTCAGAGTGCCCTTCAAGAAGTGAACCCATTTGTCGATCAATTTTGACCGGCACATCAAATCTTGAGTGAATTACAGGTGACAGAACATGACATCCCAGCATGTTTGCGATATCTTCCCTCTAAGGATAGCTGAGGGATATCATTCTTTATCTAACAGGTGACAGAACTACAATCCCATCGCAGGGGGGGTTCTTTATCTAACAGGTGACAACCATCGTTTGCTCAAGATCAGTGAGTATCACCCTGCATATCTTCCTTTGCATTATGTGTTGTTTTTTACATACGGGGAACTTGGATGGGAACTTACTATTAGGCAATGGGATGTCACTCGGGGCCAACCTTCCGATAGAGAAAGTACTCAGATGCAATATTTTACCGACCGATTGTTCCCACGTGCATTCGAATATTCTGCAATACTTAGAGGGGGGTGATTATTTCAACAATTTATTATTGATGCATGGGCATCAATAGAGAAGACTCGCCTGAAATACCTTCAAGGCAACCAATCTAAGTTGTGTAGCGAAGATTATGGAACCTTGGTGGATCTCATTCGGCCGAATGATTTGAGAGATGATATTGATCTCAATCAAATTGGACATAAATATATTTTACCATCAACCTTCAATGGAGGTCCGAGACATATATTTGAGATATTTCAAGACTATATGGCGATTACAAGGTTCTACCACCATCCGATAAATTTCTTACGGTGACTACAAATTCCAAGTGGCCAGAGATAGCAAAAAATTTATTACCCCACCAAATTGCACTTGACAGACCAGATCTGGTGGCATGGGTTTTCGAATTGAAGAGAAAGGCATTGATGAAGGAAATTTATTATTTAAAGTTTTGGGGGACAACATTTGCGCTTGTTTGGATTACAGAGTTTCAAAAGAGGGGACTACCGCATGTGCACCTGCTACTATTCCGTCAACAACAAGGAATATATATGCAGAGTTTCCTGATCCAACTGTTGAACTGAAACTCTTTGAAATAGTCAAGCGTTGTATGATACACGGCCCATGTGGGGAACGGAATCGAAACGCACCATGTATGGATGAAAATAAAAAGTGCACCAAGAGATATCCGAGAGAATATGTTGATACTACACCTATGGACAAAGATAGTTATCCTGTTTATCAACGTAGGAATGATGGAAAAACATACATGCATGAAAGATTGGAAATAACCAATAGGGATGTCGTCCCCTATAATCCTTACATCTCAAAATGCTTCGATCGACACACAAGAACTAACTTTTGAAATTTTTCTAATGGTACGCTATAAATCCAGATTCTGTTCCTTATACTTATTAGAAATTTTCAAAACATTTTACATAGGCTAACAATAAATGGGGGCCAAGGCAAAGCGAATTCTCGATAGGAAGAATGTATTTTGCATCACCAAGTCATGGGGAGTTGTTCTATATACATTTTCTACAACAGTTGTCAAAGGACCGAAATCTTTCGATGACCTGCGCACGGTGAACAACGTCACATATGAAACTTTTAAGGCAGCATGTGTTGCCAAGGGTTTGCTTGAAGATGATGACGAATGGATATAATGCCTTCAAGAGGCATCAATATTCAGAACAGGTCACCAATTAAGGTAATTATTTGCTACTATTCTTACACAGTGCTTTCCTTTATATTGACATCAGCTATGGAGGAGATTCTCAGTGGATATATGTGACGACCTTGCACACAAAATCCGAATACTATTTCACAGTCAGAATCCAACTGAAATGGAAGTACAAGATTATGGCCTTTTCCTCATGGATGAAATCCTTCAACAATCAAGGAAGTATTTGATTGATTATCCTCCAATGTTAATGCCATTGAAAAATTGGAGTACAATATCCGGTAATAGATTGATTATGGAGTATCGGTGTATCGAACGAGATGCTATTGAAAGTAATCCACAGAATGATATTGACAAGCTTAACAGTTCTCAGCATGAGGTATTTAATTCAATCTCCGCTTCTGTTGACGAAAGACAAGGTATGTTATTATTTTTGAATGGATGATGTGATCCACAGGGGTGTGCAAGCATACATATTCAAGTTATAATACAAAGCATGAGCAAGGATCTTTTCCAAAAAGAGTAGGCAACAAACTTTTTTAGTACACTAATCAATTACATGACAGCTGAACATTGGTGGTTTGATTATTCTCTAAAACTACTGATCAAAGTTAAACTATCTAATATTGAACCTAAGCTGTCACCACAAAGTCTCAAAACAAAGTTCAAGACACTAAATCAGGTAACCAGATGGAAAAATAACTCAAGGCAACAATATGTTGCTATCCTGAGATGCATCAGACAGAATTGTGGTCTATACACTTGGATGTCAGTTATTTTTGCCACATGACCCTTGCCAAACCTTCTCCCTATCGGGTTACAGGATGATCTACCCAAATATGTGCAGGATTTTTGCCTTATGAGCCTCACCCTACACACACTGGTGCACAGGTTTGGGCAATAACCCCCAAACCAGAGTTCTACTGATCTGTCCCTATTATGGCATACAAACTAGGGGTGCTCTACCCTAAGGGCTCGTCATGTGTGTGTTTAGGATTGATGAACACAATATATAATGCACTTATATGCAAGTATACATAGTCATACAAGTAGTAAATCCTTGGTGAACAAGGG
>JAOYMZ010000209.1:0-10267 GCA_025802335.1 Pinguicula primuliflora | reverse complement strand
TTCGGATCACGGAATTGAAATTCTCACACCAAAATGCATGACCCATACCGAGAACTAAATAATCGTGTCCATAAATCAGATAGAATTCAGAATCAAACACACCTTCAAAAATGGAATACGGATTAGATCCGCCCTATTCACACTGCGCCTATTGATTCTCTCGGTCTCACTCGCTCTCTTTGAATGTGTTTTCGGAAAATTGAGCTTTGAATGAGGGAGAATAGAATAAAAATATTGATTTGTATTTTTTGACGACCGAAAAATCGTAACGATGGTTGGGGATGGTGGGAATAAGTGTAATTACGTTAGGTGACAGTTTAATATCAGCGTGTATTATGCTAAACTAAAATATATTCGATTTTTGATTTATTTTTAAAAATTGAAGTTACATTTACAATTCTTTTTTAAATTTATTTTTAAAAAAAAAACAGATTTGTGATTAGATTATTTTTGCCACTACCCCTCTCAATCACCATCATCATTTACAATTAGGGCTCCATTTCTTCACGGCAGATTCAGCTCCCAGGATCAATTCGTGAGTTTCACCTTTCTTCACCTTCTTCTACCCGATTGAAGACAAAGCAGCGACTCCTGACACCAGTCTGCAAAGCTGAAGTGGCTATACAGTAAATTATGCAACCAGAAGTTGAGAAACATGCGAGTCTGAATTGTTTCCACATGATATTCAATTGATGGTTAAATTTCCTGGAACACTTTCTCACTTCTGCACCTCCATATTTGCAAGGTGACTTACTGCCAAATCGAACTCCAGCTGATTGCCGTCCATGGATTTCTTTACCTCTGCATGTGGTCTTCGAAACTGAGCAGGGCCTAAACCCTAAACTGAGCAGGGCCTAAATCCTAAACTGAGCAGGGCCGGCCCTGGGGTAAGCGCAGTGAGCCGGCCGGCTAGGACATCCGGCTGGGGGCATCCGGCTAGGGGAGGGGAGTATCCGGCTAGGAGGCATCCGGCTAGGGAGCATCCGGTTAGGGGGCCGGCTAGGGCATGGAAGTCGTCAATTGCTTGTACTGCCTGCTCTACTTTTAACCGTATATATGTTCGAAGCCAGATTTGTTTCGTGACCTGACAGTGTTGAAACATGTGCAGTTCTGGTTCATTAGCTCCTCCACACAGCTTGCACACAGGAGTTGGCAGCTCGACACATAACGACGATTTTAAACTTTGAAGTAAGTGTATCGGGTAAATCCATGCATAACTAGTTAGTTATAATAATTGAAATATTAGACTTACTTAATTTTTTTATACAAAATTATATAAGGGGCACAAAATAATGTCGTTATGTGTCATAAAATATATTTTTTAAACAAAATGACTTGCAGCGTTTACTTAAATTTGTATAAAAAAGTAAGTAAGCCTAGCATTACATTTGTAACAATTAATATATATTTATTGTATGCACACATAATTAATAATTCAATAGTGCTAAAATTAAATAAATTTTTCATAGATAATTAAGTATAACGGATGGAATATTGACACATAGTATGATGTGAGATACTATCACACAAAATAAATGTATTAAAGCTAAGCACCCCAATTATAATAACAATTGTTAACACATACCAAGATTATCATGGCCTATTGATGTGAATGTGTGTGTGTGAGTGTGTCTGGGTGGCTGAGGTCAAGGTTTCGAATTTTAGAACCACAAAAAAAACAATTGTTAACATGACATTGTTCAATAATTACTATTACTAATTTTGTAATTACCCAAAAATACTATTACTAATTTTGTGCTTATTTTTTGGCAATGATTGTACCATTACTCCTTTTTTTTACTTGGGGGTGTTCATTTTTGGAAGTAATTACTTGAAAATGCTAAAAGGAGAAACACTTTGTTTGCTAATGCTAATATGTTAGGGGACCGTTAAAATTGCGCTTTAATGTGGGGCAAGTTCTTTGACCATTCTCTACAAAAATGAGTTTGGATTCTAGATATACTGAAAATCAGTCATCCAAAATATTTCATATCTAATTACATGTAAAATTTTATTGGTGTAAATATATATAATTTACATCACCCGATTCTGATACTCATTGGGCTTTCCAATATTGATGAGCTTATCTACACCACCGATTCCTTAATGGTTTCTAGGGTTCTCAGCTTCTCATAGCTATTTTCTTTTCTATCTCGAGTTTATATTTGTATAATGGTATCGAAGTGATGTTCCTTTTGCTCAACCCAAATAATGTTAGTTAGTAAATTGTGTTTCTAGCTTCCTCCATCATATTTTCTTGTATTTATGTCAAAATAGCATAATTTTTTTTGATAGGTAATTTTATTTTATTTATTTACTCAAACGTAATATTTACATTTTTACAACTTCTGCCTTTTTTTTTTTACCCCATTTAACAACTAGGGCTCATATCTTGATTGAAAAAGGGCAAAGAAAAGAAAATGCAGATACATGTTTCCAATTCTGCATAATTCTATCTCTTCAAGCAATATCGTGGTAATCGACTCCACGGCGATACCCATTCCAGATAACAGAAGCCCTTGGAGCTTTAGAAATTAGTGTAAAATTTGATTGTCTTTGACATTGTCCCTAAGTTTGACAAATTCAAAGATACATACAATACAAGAAGAATCCGGCCCCAACCATTGAAGTTGAACTACGAAAAGTACGATACATTAACCGCAACTAGACAATAGAGTATTATTTTGATATTTTCTTGAATTACATAATAATAATATTAACAATCCTCACCCTCCATTGACTGCGGCTCCACAATCCACATATATTATTTTCCCACCATTATATATATAACGAATTACAAATATTAACAAAACCAAACAATATTTTTAGAAAATAAGGAATAGCAGCTTTCTCTCTGACACCCCAATTTAGTCATCCACTGGAAAGTGTTCTCCCTCCGCCATGGACATGCCGGAATTTCCGTCGGGCCGGTCGCCGAGACAGCAGCTCCTGGGTCCTCGTCCCACGCCTCTCAAAGTCAGCAAAGACTCGCACAAGATCAGAAAGCCGCCGGTGCCGCCACAGGCGGCGGCAGCAGCCGCCGCAGCTCAGCTCGAGCACCCTTCCCAAGCGCCGCCGCGACCTCCGGTGATCATATACACAGTCTCCCCGAAGATAATCCACGCAAACCCAAATGAGTTCATGTCTATTGTCCAGCGTTTGACCGGGCCGAACACCTCCATTTCCCCCTCCACGTCCAAACCCTCTTCAGCCTTCGACAACGGTGGCGCTATATCCCCGGCGGCCCGGTTCGCCTCCATTGAGAAAACCAGGTCACCGGATGGAAGAAAGGCCCATTTTTCCGATCCCAATTTAGGGTTCGTACAAGGAGTTGAAATCGGGGCAGAAATTCAGAGAAGTGGGCATTTTCCCGGTATTTTATCCCCCAATCCAAATTCTCTTCCTCCAATCCCCAGAAATATTTTCTCCCCTCCATCAGATTCCGCCAATCCATTGAACTTTATCCACGATTTTAGCCCAGTTTTACACAGTATGAACAACTTCAATTACATGCCTAGTCCCTCCACTTTCTTTTCACCCCAGATCAATATGAACTCTCCAAATACTGTAGATCTTTTTCACAGCTTATTTGACTTGTAATTACCCACGAGAATGAAGGGATTCAAGCTTTATCTTCATTTATCGCTGTGAAGCTATGAAGTCAAAAACGCAACTTGTTTTGTTCCCATTTGGGGCACGGTACTTACATTCTTTTTTTTTTCATTGTTCTTGTTCTTTCAACTCTTCTTATCGTTACAGTTGGGAAGATTTAAGTTTGTGGGCCTGGTGATTACTGTAGGATCAGATCAGAGTTCGGATTTCTTATTGATGATAATGGTTGTAGGTAGTTTAGGGATTTTTTTGTGTGACATACACTGTGGCTTGTAAATTACAAGACCAGCAGGAACACTAACAAAGTTTCGATCTTGATTGGTTTCGACATTAGCAGTCATTGCGATTGATTCAATGTTAATGTCTCCCATGTGTGTAAATCAAATCCCCATTTCTATCTCAAAGAAATAAGTTTCATTTCCACCAGAATGGTCAAAGATGGGATGCAGTGATTACCCAACAATTTGGTTTAGATTTAGAAGCAATCGAATTAATTAATATAATACATGTATATGAAGAAAAGGCATCGATGATGATGGCTTGACCAGACCAGACGTGAATTGGTTAAATAGAACAAAGTTTTGATTAAAGCAATACATTTATGGCCGTTACTACGCCTTCACCTAATACACGGAAACGCGTAGTATAATCATCTAAGAATGCATGGAATCAGTGCTCTCAACTTGAAGTCCGCAGCTGCCGCCGAGGTGCTGTGCAGTCGTCTTCCGCTTGTCCAAAAATGCTAATGCACTTGAATTAAGAAAGATAAACATGATCCATGGAGCAACGGTATTTTATTACTTAGAACCACTTTGTCAAACCACAGAGTTGTGGCTCTACAGTCCTACACCTTAGCTCCTGATGGCCATAGGAAAGACTACAACTATTATACACATCGCAGTAACTTATGAAAAGACAACTCTTACCCATTCTTGTATCCTGCTACCAGCGAACTACAAAACAGCAAAACCCATATAAAACACCTCATACCGCACATTTCCATTGCACTCCCACTCACATTGCAACACAGTGGCATTGGTACACACATACCAATATACTAATTGAGGTGTGGTGGTTTGTATGAAAAAAGTGGTGCCTTAAATCATTTCCTGAAGTGCTTGTTTACTTCCGTCTTTTCTTTTTGTTTTTACTGTGTTTAGTAGTAGTCCTCTTTGGATGATCTTTCTTCTGTACGGGGTTGTCCTCAGGATTTACTGAAGATACGTTTGGATTGTCCTGCTTTTTCCGGAATACTCCCCACAGAAAATGCTTCCCCTGGAATTCTGCATAACGGGCATATGGTGTAATGTAAGAGGCTCGTTTCCGCCAAAAAAGAGAGAGAACTTGAAACTTACTCCAGTACAAAAGTGGCAACTCCAGTGAGGTAAAAATCAAAAGCTCAGCATCACACAATGAAGCTTTCAAGGCAAGATCTTGTTGTATCATTTTCTGATTCAAGCTTTCGAAAACTTGAGAGCTTTCATGGGGAAAATAATGTGTAAGTCTTAACAGAAAGTGTAAAATTATAAATGCAGATCAAAGAACAAAAAACTGGGGTGACAAGAAGAACAACCTTGTGTTGGATGAAAAGAAGTATAATGCAATATCATCACCGCTCGGCCCTGATCCCTCGAAACTCTTCGGCCACACGTTGATCTTTCGAAGCATTTCCAGTTGAAGCACGGGCTGGAACTGGGATGTTGCCACATATACTTTTTGGCAAGCTTTGATAGACATGTGGGCTGCAAGTCCATCCAGATCCAGTGTAGCATTTTCTTTGCTACGTATACTGAAACTTCCCCTGTTACAAGTCGCAGATAAGCTACAATCATACACAAATCTAGTTCAAATGATCGAGTGATAAGATTATATTTTGTACGCACCTCCAAGTTGGAATAATAAGGGGTTCAGCCCGCAGGATTACTGCGGGCGTCCCTTCTTCCGTATCTGGACATTGTCCATCATCAATATGTATGCTATTTGGATTGGGAGCACTTTCTTCAGTAATCTTGTCGACGGAATGATTTTTTAAGCTAATCCCTTCAGTTTCTTCAAGAGACTGAGCAGAGTGTCCATCACGAACAAGTTCACTGTTTGGACCGGGGCCTATTATTTCAATGGCATTATCACTGCAATGATTTTCTAAGCTGAGCCCTTGAGTGTCTTCAAGAGGCTGAGTTGGGGAAACATGTGTGTGCTTGACCACAGTTACTTCAGATGGAATAGCTGTTTTCTTTTTCTTTGAGCTTCTCAAAGATCCGTCACACGCAATAATAGGGGGATCTAGCATTCCGGGATTTGAATCTACATTTTTTCTCTTCTTACCCTTACTTTGTTTTGTCAAAGTGACATCTCTCATCTCATCTTCCGGTATCAGACCGTCCTCGGCCCTTGGCTCTTGAAGCTCCTGGCTAGAGCTTGACTGACATCTTAGCTGTTCATCTGATTCAGAGAAGCTACCATCATGTGATTCCTCGGCATCATCCTCGTGAACAAAATCCATTTGCCCTCTCTCTGGAGATATATGAATTCCCATCCGGGCTTTATATTCACAGAAATAGCAACCAATCTTCCTTGCTTCATCTTTACAGAAATCACAAACCCATGGGACAAATTCATCAACAGTTTCGGGTATAACATCAAGACAGTATCTAAAACAATGCACAAATAAACTCAATTAGAGCCAGCCAAGGATAAGTAGAGTGAAGCAGATCAACAACGGGGAACACCAATAGAGGATGGAACAAAAGAGTGGCAGAATAGAGGGGATGGTTAGTACATAAAGTCAGTATTTGCAGCATACCGGTGGATAGGAACATTTAGACATCTGATGCAGTATACAAAGGCATCATCAAATCCTTTGTCGCCACATAACAGACATATTTCCTCCTACAAGACACATATATGCACAAATCAATAAAAAGTATTAAAACCTGATGAAAAAAGGTCTGGAATTGACAAAATTCATAAGCATATAGTGATATAATCATACAATAATGAATAATCCAACAGGAATTCATTCTGAATATTGGAGACACTAATAAGACTACTGAGATCAGCATCGTTTGAATGAAGTGACCTTTTTTATGATAAACAATCAGCGCTGTAATATCCACCATGTATTGAACTTATATATACATTTATATTGGACTTGAGAGAAAAGATCAATTACAGATAACTATGTAACGAGAATTGTTTTTTTCTTTTCAAATCATTTAAATACTTGCATTGCATCTCAGAATACAAATTCATTGTTCAAAACCAAAGTCTAAACACTTTAGAGGGCTTCGGAGCCAATCAGTCCTTGAGAATTGTTGAACCTCAAGGATCTTCCAATGCTGCAAAAGTATATGTTAATCTCTTCCTTTTTTTTTTGACAAAAAACCAGAATTATTATAATCCTCTAATCTCACATACTCCCCGAAGGACTATATTCGTTTGTTGGTATTGATGGTGCAAAGATCTTCCAGAAAAAATCCTACTGTACATCCTGGTTAAATCAATCAAAAAAAGGGGCCAGTCTTTCCGTTTTATGCAGCCATAGGCCCATAAGCATAAGCTCATATAAAATTGCTACCGAAGGCAAAAAAAGCATACCAATATTTAGGTCACATGCAAGAATATCAGGTGTTCACAACTCACAATGAACATGCAGCTGATCAAATTTCTTCCCTCCACAGATTCACAACGCACACAATCCTCTATGTGAAAAGAATGAAATCTTCCAAAAAAACACACACTAGCCGATAAAAAGCAGGGAAGCTTAAGCTTACCATGATGGAGGAAATTCAACAGGACCAGAACTGAATGCCCAACCAGAGTCTAGTCTTGAGCTAGGGGAATTGACGAACCAATCCCAAAAACATTCAAGTGAACAGAAAAAAGTAGATCTTGAACTGCCTTTAATTCCCAATTCGTCTCTGTCACATAATCCTTCTCTCAAGTCCTAATTATTCACAAATTTAGAAGGCATAATAGCCCGTGGGGGTGGGTGAGGTTACTCCTGCATGTCAGAACTACAGCACAATTTCAGAAATAAAGCGACACATATTAATTGCCAACGGCAAAGGGTTTTAAATTCGGCAGGTAGGGTTTTGGGATGGTGATAGCGGATATGATGTTCGGATGTTGGATAGTTTTTACTGTGTGGTTATAATCACCTGTGCGAAAGTCACGGTGCAAAAATGAGATGATAATATGAAATGAAGTTTGTGGTACACAAATCCTCATTTATAGAAGATATTAACAAAAGTATCACATGATGTAAAGATGAAAATATGTAGTAGAGATAGTAATATAACCTAAATGCATCTGCATCATCATGTACCAAGTGAAATCCATATACTTAAAGATAAGCAAAGCCTTGAAGAAGAACGGACTAAACTGACACCTCTCTCTAGAAATTTTTCTCTACCTTCTCTCTACGGAATTCTTCAACGCTTGCACAAATCGGTGAAATCTGGATAGAATCTGGATAGAATCTGGAAGTAAACTCCAGAATTCTTGGTTGTATTCATCCGATGGATGATATGGACCATACGGTCGCTGAGGAATTTCCTCCGCTTCACGTCGCTCACATCGTACCTCCATCGTCGGTCACTGCCGCTTCATCATCTGTTCCGTCCTCTTCATCCATGGGTGAGAAAAAAGAGGTGCCCCAGCCGATAAAATCAGGGACTTACAGCTCACTCTTAGCTCCTGCTATTGATATGTCATGCCAGAAGATTGAGGTCTTCCCGGAAGACGTGATACACTCTGTTGATCAACTAGGTCCTACAATTACATTCAAGGAACGGATTCAACTCAAAATGGTCCAAAATATGTCTAAGACTTTGATAATCCGTCCGCTGGGCAGGAACATCGGCTATCAATCACTCACACGGAATCTGAATAGTCACTGGAAACCAAAGGGTGATCTCCGTCTTACAGACATCGGTAATGGGTATTATCTTCTACGGTGCTCTCATCCAGAGGACTATGAAAAAGCCCTGTACGAAGGTCCCCATACCATCTCCAGCACATACATTGGGTATTCCCGTGGCATCGCGACTTCGATGTCAAGGACGAACACATCGAAAGTGTTGCTACCTGGGTCAGAATTCCTGGATTACCACCGCAATACTACCAGGAAAGCCTCCTCAAAGAAATTGTAAAGCCAATTGGTGATTATCTGAAGGCTGACACTCATACCCTTACAGGGGCACGCGGTTTGTTTGCGAGGTTAGTTGTTCGGCTTGATCTCCGGCAACCATTGAAACTGGCAGTCACAATTGATCAGAAGCCATTTCCGGTCCAATACGAAGATTTGCATATAATCTGTTTTGGCTGTGCTAGATTTGGTCATCTTAAAGAGAACTGTCCACATATGAATCACACCCTCCCTGAGCTTGCGAAAGAGATGACCAGGCCAACCGTCATCACCGACGCAGCTCCGCCATCTACCGGTGTCCCCGTGAACGGTCAAAATCCAACGGTTGTCTTGGTTTCTGACCAGCCACGTGCAACAGGCCCGAAAGTTCCCCAACCCGACATCCCTGTTGTATCGCAGGAAATCCCTGATCTAACCACAATTGGGCCTTGGATGCAGGCCGAAAAAAGGGGTAAGAGGCCCATTCGGGATGTCCCAAAAAACTCAACATCCGACTCAACTTTTAAGTCCCAGACGGTTACATCCTTCTGCTACAATGTCCTACGAACTCTGGAAGAAGAATCTGCAGATGTAGCTCTACCAATCTTCAAAGCAACCTCTGAAGGATCCACCAAAGCTTCTCAAGGAGCATGTGCATCTGCACCAACTCCGAATAAACATTGTACCAATCAGCGACCACAAACTGCTCCAAATGGTCCATAACCTATTTTATCAGAGAAAACAAAAGGGAAACGAAAGGGTAATTCGCCCGGTAAAGAGACGACATGGGCCAAGAAGAACACAACTGCTCCTCTGCCACCGGAGAAATTTCATTCGTCTCATCACCCTGATTCGTTCAATTTTAGTCCCCCTTTTCCCCCTAAACATGTTGCTGTGATTATTCCCCATCCATCTTCTTCATTAAATGCAGGAGCGGCAAACAACCAGCAGGAAGGGCTCTCCTCTATTTCCACCAAAGCTACTCACACACATGGTTTTCATGTGGGCCAGAAAGGGATCGTCTTGGGAGCCAGCAAGCAGTCCTCACAACCCTCACTTACCCCGGATGTACACCCGGACATAGAGCTACAAGAACCAAAGGCCAAAGAGAAATAAATTATGGAGGACCAAACGGAAATCCTTGACCCTGGCATCAAGGACACCCCAATTCAGGACTCTGACATCATGGAGACGGCATTTGATGATACTGGCATCAGGGAAATGGCAATTCATGATGCTGAATTTGAGGACACTAAATTCCTTGACGCTGAAAGTCAAGGACCTGACTCTGATCAAGCCACTATGGAGGATATCTCCTCCTAGTAAGCTTTTCTTCACTACTCTATCTTCCAGTAATTTTTTCGCACTTTTTCATATTAAAACCTGAACTCACTGTTTTAATGGCTAGAAAAATCATTGCATGGAATTTGCAAGGCGTGGGAAATATCACCACGATCTCTGCTATTCACCATTTAATCAAAATGCATAAACCTTACATACTTATTCTTGTGGAACCTCGAGCCAGTG
>JAOYMZ010000208.1:0-10267 GCA_025802335.1 Pinguicula primuliflora | reverse complement strand
TAAACTTGCAAAATTCTTAATTAAACTACATGTAAGGATGAATTAGGGACAAAGTGTTGGGACATGTAGCATCACTCATTTTAAAAGTTTTAGTTTTTTATTTACCAACAAATTATTTTTTTAAATTTCGTTTGATAGTTGGGCCGTCTAGATTTCCGCCTAAATCTTTTTTGCCCTTTGAATTGGCCCAACAATCCCGTGCCAAATTAGTTTTTGGAGTTACAGTTAACACTAACAGGAAACGGAGATGATTCTCCAACTGCAAATCCCTTTGCCACACGTACACACACAACCCTCTTAAAGGCTCACCCGCCAGTCGTCCTTGCTGCCGCCGCCGTTGCTGCCGCCGCCGTCCCTGTCGCCGAGGACGGTGGCCATAAATTCAGGGAGAAAGTTGTCTACCTCAAATCCCTCAAAATAAATCCGGTGGAAGCCCTCCACTTAAATCCAAATCTCCGGTCTGCTAATATCTCCACACTCCAATCCATCACTCGATGTCTTTCCTCTATGGGCCTCGAAGCCGCCGCTGTCACCCGGATTCTCGACATGCACCCGCAGCTCCTGACGGCGGATCCTTATTCCGATATATTCCCAATTTTAGATTTTTTGCTTCACACGGTGCAGCTCCCATTTCTGGAAGTCAGCAAATCAATCTCCTGTTGTCCTCGGATTCTCGTATCCGATTTGGAATCTCAATTGGCACCGACGTTCAAGTTCTTGACCGAATTGGGGTTTGTGGGGCCCAAGAAGTTGAATTCGCAAACAACCATGTTGCTAGTTTCCACTTTCCAGCGTCGAGTCCACTTTGATTCCAAAGATTGAGTTTTTGGTAGGGTTGGGAATTAATTATCATGAGGTGAGGAATATGGTGCTGAGATCTCCTGGTCTGTTGGCGTTCAGCGTGCAGAAGAATTATAGGCCGAAGATGGAGTATTTTTTGAATGAAATGAACGGGGATTTGAAGGAAATTCGGAGGTTTCCTCAGTATTTCTCCTTTAGTTTGGAGAGGAAGATTAAGCCTCGTCACCAGCTTCTTGTGAATTATGGCTTTTTGATGCCATTATCGTAGATGTTGAAAGTCAGTGACGGAGAGTTCATTGTGAGGTTCGTGGAGAAACGTTTGGAGATGGCGGATAGGATATTGTAGAATTGTATAGTGCTTTAGGAGATACATGTAGACTACAACATCTTTATAAGATGATTACAATTGATGTGAAATGCAAACTTTCTTGTTGTGTTCTTGTGTTAATTCTTATATACTGTATCTCTAAAAATTATAATTTGATTGAAATTATCTGTCACATGCAACTTCAATAGCAGCTAAAGATATGAATGCTCTGATGCAACATTAAAGTTCTTCTTTGCATGTTTCATTGGGTTCATTCTGTTCAAGAAACCAAGTTCTATATTCTCATTTCGGTTGCCTTGTTCAATCTTTAATCTATTTTTCTTATATCTTGTTGATAACTGATAATAATGTCTATGGGGACACTGTGTTCCCTGTTGGTAATTTCAGTAGACATTTCTGCAACTACTGCTCCATTAAACATTCTCGATAACAATCCATTGAACTCGTACAGGCTTTCTTTTAGTCAGTTTCATTGCCTACAGACATATGCAGTGCATCTGCTGATAATCAGAGTAGAAAATCGGAAATTCTATAACGGACGAAATTTTACATACGAAAACCATACGAAATGCACGTGGGCAGACATGATAGGCACACTAAAAATGTTGAACACAGCATCCTGCGTATTATGCTGCAGCACGTGGATTTCTTAGACTTTTCGTATGTAAATTTCATCCGGTATAGACGGACTCATGAAAAATACAGGAGCTTTGTCGTGCACGGCATTATTGTTATCACGGAGTCTAAATGTACTGGCTGTACATGCAGATACAGCAATTATTCAGGCTTTGCTTCAGGTCGTCAAAAATAATTATTATATTTTCAATTCTTGCGGATATATTGTCTGGAAATTTTTAAGTAATTATAAGATTCCATTTGACATTTTCATTGTCAAAATAAACTAATATATTATAAATATGTGATTAAAGACTAACAAACATAATTCAAATACCTAAACAATATCATTCGATCACTAGAATAAAATTTGGTGACCAGTTCCCTACGTATTTCAACACGTGAATTTCGCAAATATTGACGAATGCTTTTCGACGACCCGAGTCGCCACTTTACTGTCCATACCGTCCGGTAAATGTAGAGTTTTTGTACAGTAATCAGCCCTCGATTTGTTCAAAGACCCAATACCGAACACGGAAATTGTATCGGGACAAAAAGATTTCTTAGAAAAAAAATTATAGTTTTTAGGATGATTTTCATTCGTTGAAATGAAAATTAATTCTTGATTTTAGAATCACCGTGTGTCCATACAATTTCAAAACGGTCAAAGATTTTAATTTCATCATCAAATAAACAATTACATAAAAATGTGAGTTTAAAGTGCAAGCTTCTTAACTTAAGCTAAACATTACATTTTGATTTATGAAATCAAAATATGTGACACGTTGAGAAATAGTCTATACACAAATTCATCCTTGGCCAAACATTACATTTTGATTTATGAAATCAAAATATGTGACACGTTAATTACTTGAATGTAGGTAAAGATAAACCGGTTCCTTCCGGCATTACCCTCCAAGAATTTTTTGTGGCTACATGAACAAATTCATCCTTGGCCAAGCAGGCGATCCTAGGGCACTGAGCGTCTCCGCTTCATGACTGTTGTTCCTGCGCCGGCCACACGGTCGGTGCCGCGCGCCATCATCATCCGCAGAGACTACTTCTCATCAAGACCACCGGCGGTCAATTGAAGAAGGTCGGCCGCCTCCTACAGAAGCTGAATGTTCCCGCATCGCAACTCCGGTGCGCTCCATCCTGCCGGTAAAATTTGTGCATCCGACGACGACAATTGCGCCTCCTCACAGTGTGCCAGCGACAATTGACCCTCCAGGGACTTTGCCCGGATCCGATGGAACCCAATTGTGATTTGCGAAAGCAAGCAGGGGAACATCCCCTGTAGCGGGTCTGGGTGAGACTTGAAAGGCGCAACCATCAGGTAGAACATTGGATATTCATCGGCTCAGGAGTATCTCCCACTCATTCTATTTCACAAATTTCCCTAATACCTGACCTAGAGGGGCGATTCACCAAGCTCTCCGGCTCACAGACGAATTCTGGATTTATATTTCTCGAAAAAATTAGATAGAAGAGGCCGCAGGTATGCATTCGTTCGATACCCTAACCACATGAATTCATCCCAATAGCCGGTTAAACTAAATACGATTTGGATTGGATCTTTGAAACTGGAATTTAGCCTTAGTCATGATTTGGACTCTAAACATGTCTTCTGGGCTCACCTGCACCACTGCTGGATATAGCCTCTATTATGCAAATTTTGCAGGATGCAGGATATAACGAGGTCACAGCCACTCGAGTCGAGGGAATTGAGGTTCTACCGATTATTCAGAATGCAGTACAGCAGGAATGCCTATTGCAGGATGAGGTATCTTTGGCCAAAACCTGCCTCAGAAACATAAGACCATGATGCTTATTGGGACGGAAACCGGCCAGATGCACTTGGATTTCAGTCAGGGGAGTCCCACTGCAATACTAGACTGATAACTTGTTCACCAGAATTGCAGAAACTTTTGGTGAAAGGCTCCAAATTGACCCCAAGACCAGTAGCAAAGCAAACATGAGGTTTGGACGGCTACAAATTCTTACTACTACTACAGGTTGGATCAGCAAATCCATCATGGTGGACACAGGAACCTCATCCTTCATTGTCCGAATACAAGAGGACTTGACTCGTGCAGCAACTTTGGGATGGAGATCATGGCCAGCGCTGGCAAAACTGCAACCTGGTGCAGAAGCTATTATCCCGCGACCAGATGGAGAGGCAGTAGCTACACAAAAATCAGTTCATGCTACGGAAGAAGTCCCTCTTCCTGTCTCTGTTAGAAAGAGATATATAGGGGAAGATTTGACTTACTCCAAATCTTCCCCATGATTCCCGAGATTAAGGGATTTCCTTAATCTCAGGATTTATCCTAATTGGGTGTGGCCGTCTCCTATATATGATGCACTGATGAAGAGTTGTAAAGGGGTGAAAAACAATATAATAAAATATAGAGCCGGTCCTTTTGCCCGTGGATGTAGGCTATGTCAAACTACGTAAATTCTTGTGTGATTTGTGTTTTACATATCTAAATATTCGTGTCTTCATGGTATCGGAGCAGGGGACGAATCCTGATATTGTCATTTACCAAGAGAAGAAGTGTGTGTTTGTGTAATGGCCGAGACGGCAGCTGCCCTAGCCGAGGCGGCAAAGGTCCTCAACGCGCAACTCACAATGATCCTGCAAGATAACAAAAGTGCATTAGTTCTGAAGGATGAAGGAACGAAAAGTGGAAGCCAAGGAGATATAAAACTCGCGGAGGTTCTGGGTAACCATAATTACCCCATATGGAGAAGACGGATGGAGATAGCGTTGGGTGGCCGAGGTCGCATTGAACACATCACCGGCAAACCAACACCTCCCAAAGAAGGAGAACCTGGATATCACCTGGTGGGAACGGGATTTATAAGTCTTCGACTGGATTACGTCAAATATGGAGCAAAATATTGCTCAACAGTACCTCAATTTTCCCACATCTCGTGAACTGTGGAAAGGTTTGGCTAAAACCTTCCAATCCGGCGAGGATCATCTGCAAGTATATGATTTAACTACCAAAGCGGACAGTTTGAAACAAGGTCAGTTATCAATTGAAGAGTATTATAGCCTAAGAAACAGTTTATGGATGGAGGTTGATAGGAGGTGGCCGAATCCGATGAAAGATGCCGACGATATCATAATCTACAACAAAATGCAGCAAGAACATAGATTGTTCAAATTCCTTCATGGCATAGACAGTGCATTTAGTGTAATCGTCTGAGATATATTGAAAGAGAGAGACTTACCGAACATGGACAGTGCGTACGCCACCATCCGACAGGAGGTGGCACGTGGGAATGTTCTTGGACCCATGGGTCAGAGTAGCGGATCGGGTAAAAACCTGAATGAACCCGGCGGGTCGAGTATTGGATCAGGCCTTATCATCCACCATAGGCCAAATCCGGGGCAAGAAACTGGGCTGCCAAGTCTTAAATCTCAACCAGACACCAGACCGGGTCACGAGGTAGGCGAGGCCCACTTTGGAGGAAGAATCGGGGCGTGTACCGGGTTAGGGCACAAATCTAGGTCAGAGAACGTCCAACCACCGAGATGCATGCCGACGGTCACCATCCCTCACCAATCGTAGCCACCACCACAATGAAGCTAGATTCCGACCGTGGTAACACTTTCCGACCTCGTGAAACTCGATATTGCAATAACTGTGGAATACAGGGACATATACGGTGGGACTGCAGGCGAAACAATTTCTCGAGAGGCAAGGGGAGGCGACTCATCAGAAATTGGTCGAACAGGGGGACAGTTGCTATGGGCGGATGTTATAAAGACGACGATGGAGCAAATGGTTTTGCGGCCATTGGACTGGGAAGGCAAGAATCCACCCAAGGCCACCACCGTGACTACGATTTTCCGGAGAAAAACAGAAGTCATAGAGACGATTTCTCTGATACAAGAGAACTGATGAAGAAGACAAAAGCAGATGAAGGGACAAGTGGGAGAAATGACCACACGGGCGTCGGACAGAGAGGTAACAGGAATACAGGTTCTAGACAATTCGATCGAAAATTATTTTCTGGTTTACTTTGTACTGGATCTAACCACGCAGGAAATGGGCTTGGGCCATTTAGGAGAATTGGGTTAGAGTTTGCAGGAAATAAATTGAGCAGATGGCCAAAATCCAAACCCACGACAGTATCTAACGGGCTGAAATATTTTACGGATGGGTGTTTTGGTAACTTCGATAATGATTTATGTTATGCTCTATTTTCTTCGCACAAAAATAAATCTAGTGAATGAATTTTTGATTGTGGTGCTACTGATACGGTGACATATGATGCGTCAGATCTTGTGAGTGCTCAGATTCCCCGAAAGAAAATCATACAGACAGATAATGGAGAATCATTACCGATTAAGGGAGCCGGGAGTGTGGAAATAACCCCATCCTTAAAATTATCAAATTGTTTATTTTTTCCGGAATTGTCCCACAAATTACTATCTATCAGTCACGTGACTAAGGAGCTAAATTGCACTGTACTTATGTATCCCTCCTTCTGTTTATTGCAGGATATCCGGACGAAGGAGATCATTGAGTGTGGTACTGAAAGAGCTGGGTTGTACTATGTGGACGAAGTGTCTCGGGGAAAAACTTTGTGGCCAAAGGAACAGACCACGAAGGATGGTTATGACATCATCGATTAGGTTACCCGTCTGATGGGTATCTTAAAGCATTGCTTCCTAATCTATCATGTTTTCCTACTCAATGTGACTCATGTGCTCGTGCAAAGACTCATCGTAGTTCATTTCCTATTAGTATGACTCGATCTGCAGTCCCATTTGAACTTGTTCATTCTGATGTTTGGGGACCTGCCCCGGTTATTGGTGGAAATTGTTTGAGATATTTTCTATTATTTATTGATGATTGTACCCAAATGTGCTAGGTGTATTTCTTGAGAAACAAGGCTGATGTGCCTAGCAAGTTTATTCAGTTTTTCAATATGATTTGAACCTAATTTGGTGGGGTTATGAAGATTTTTCGTACTGACAATGGGGGGAGTTTGTGAATTCTTATATGACACGATTTTTTTCGGAGCATGGTCTGGTGCACCAAACGACTTGTCCGTACACTCCAGAACAAAATGGGGTGGCAGAACGAAAGAATAGAGTATTGTTAGAGATTACGCGGGCACTCATGATCGAATCTCATGTTCCTACTGACTTTTGGCCCGAAGCAATCGCCACCGCAACCTATTTGGTGAATCGTCTGCCAACTAAGGCGTTAAAGTTGAAGACTCCCCTCTAGGATTTGACATCATACCTAAGGGTACCACCATATCTCACTATTCCTCCTCGTGTATTTGGATGTTCGGTGTTTGTCCATGTGCTCAAGTCTCAGCGTACGAAATTTGATGCGTGTGCAACAAAGTGTGCCTTTGTCGGATATGGGGTAAATCAGAAAGGATACCGCTACTACGACCCGATTTCTAAGCAGGTGCATACTACTATACATTGTGATTTTTTTGAAATGGAATTTTACTATCAGTCGATCCAGTCTAGGGAGCAGGGGGAGCGTCTTGAGACTGATCCCTTAGCCTGGATTAGTTATGCATCGTTACATGTTCCAGAATCGAGTGTACAGCCTACGCCCACGCCCACTAATCCAACTTCTCCGAATATTGAGGTACTGATTCCTACTACTGATGCTAGAACACCGGTTTCTATAGATATGCCTCTTGTCTCTCCTATGCAGAGTGGTAATGAGGCAGCGGATCCACTTCCCACAAGACGGGTCCTACCCCTCGGAGCACTCGGGGGATTGCAGCAAAGCGATTCTCACCAGATCATATTCTTGGAGCACATCGGTATCCTGTGGCTAATCTTTTAAGGGGGAGAGAGTCTGAGTCGGCGAGAGCATTTGTGACTTCATTATACCAGGAGGACGTTCCGAGGAGTGTGAATGAGGCAATTTCGAGACCTGAATGGCAAGAGGCAATGGATATGGAGATGAGAGCTCTGAAGGATAGTCAGACTTGGGAGAAAGTATGACTGCCTTCCGGGAAATGCCCAGTTGGTTGCAAATGGGTGTACACTATCAAAAGAAAGTCAGATGGGTCCGTTGAGAGGTTTAAAGCAAGACTGGTGGCCAAGGGTTACACCCAGACATATGGGGTGAACTACTCTGAAACCTTCTCTCCGGTGGCAAAGATCGATACTATCCGGGTCTTACTCACTGTTGCTGCGAATCTTGGTTGGCCACTGTATCAGTTGGATGTGAAGAACGCATTCCTTCATGGGAACTTAGAAGAAGAAGTGTATATGGATGCACCTCTGGGATTTTTCAAAGAATTCCATCCAGGAGAAGTGTGCGAGCTTAAGAAGGCTCTGTATGGATTGAAACAATCGCCTAGAGCTTGGTTTGGAAGGTTTACGGTGGCTATGAAGAAGTATGGGTATACACAGAGTAACTCAGATCATACCTTCTTTACAAAGAGAAAGGATGGACACTTAACCTGCTTATTATTATATGTTGATGATAGGATTATCTCAGGGGATGACAAGACAAAGATTGCTGCGTTCAAAAGGCACTTGGCATGGAATTCGAAATGAATGAGCTTGGGATCCTGAAATACTTCCTGGGTATTGAGGTTATGAGATCTAAGTTTGGAATTCACATCTCACGAAGGAAGTATGTGTTGGATCTACTGGCAGAAGCTGGGATGCTTGAAAGCAAACCAGTTGACACCCCAATGATACCTAATCATGGGTTGATAATAGTGGAAGGTGCCACTGAAGCAGATAGAGAACGATTCCAGCACTTAGTTGGGAAGTTGATTTATCTATCTATCCCACACTAGACCGGATATCGCTTACGCCGTCGGAGTAGTAAGTCAATTTATGCACTGACCGCAAAAGGACCACATGGAGGCGGCCTTGAGAATTGTGAGGTACTTAAAGGGATCTCTGGATACGGGAATTATGTTCTGAAATTACGGTCACTTGGATATGGAGGCTTACACTGATGCAGATTGGGTCGAAAATCCGGTAGACAGGAAGTCGACGTCTGGGTATTTCGTGTTTATTGGAGAAAACTTGGTGGCGTTGAGGAGTAAGAAATAGAAGGTTGTGGCTCTATCGAGTACTGAGATAGAGTTTTGGGGAATTGCCCGAGGGATAACAGAGATTTTGTGGCTGAAGGGACTTATGAGTGAGTTGGGACTCGGGTCAGAGCGACCATGTGCACTTAGGTGTGATAATAAGGCGGCGATACACATATCAGAGAATCCTGTACAGCATGAAAGAACAAAGCACATAGAGATTGACAAGCGCTTCATTAAGGCGAAACTTGATAGCGGGATTATATCTCTTCCATATGTGAAGTCGGAGGACCAGCTAGCTGATGTTCTTACCAAAGTAGTAGCAGGACGTGTGTTCCATGATGTGATGTACAAGTTGGATATTGGACACCCCAATACTCAACTTGAGGGGGGGTGTTAGAAAGAGATATATAGGGGAAGATTTGACTTACTCCAAATATTCCCCATGATTCCCGAGATTAAGGGATTTCTTTAATCTCGAGATTTACCCTAATTGGGTGTGACCGTCTCCTATATATGATGCACTGATGAAGAGTTGTAAAGGGGTGAAAATAGTATAATAAAATATAGAGCTGGTCCTTTTGCCCGTGGATGTAAGCTATGCCAAACCATGTAAATTCTTGTGTGATTTGTGTTTTACATATCTAAATATTCGTGTCTTCAGTCTCAACATCAGTCCTGCTTTCTCCTTTTTTTTAATTTATGTTTTATTGATAGCAAAAGTGATTGTACAAACTAGCCCCAAAAGTGAGCATAGTTATGGAAAATACAATCAAATACAATCACAAACTAGAAATCAGAGTTTCTTTGGGCGATCGCGTCGGTGGTGCTTTGGGCTTAGTGTTTTAAGGGCCAGCTCGTCATTGAGGATCGATTAGGGGACTTGAGATTGAGTCTGCTCACACTCCTTTGCAGGCACGTCTTCATGGCTTGCCCGAGAGTCTGCATGTGTGGCTTCTTCCTCTGCAACAAGGTCCACCCAGATTTTCTTTGGAACGCTGGCCGGTTACTCTGTAGGTGTCTTTGACAGCAAATGCTTGGGGGGCGAAGGGTACTTCAGGCCTTCGCACTTCCATTTATCCACTTTTGCGCACAAAGCATTTGCTTTCTTGTCCCAGGGGGCCTTGTCGTACGAACATCCGTTCTTCACATAGAAAGATTCAATCAGTCCCCTGCGCATCTCTTCCCAAACATGTCTTTGAATTTGAATATGTTTTCTCTTGCTTTCTCCTGCTGCTGCCATGAAACCAGCAATTGCTTGCACCACAACCAAGCCCAAAACTGGCCAATAATTTTCTGGTCCAGAATCATTTCGTCCAGATTAAATGCATTGTGTCCAGATTTTTAATCTCCACCATCTAATTCTAATCGGACAGCTCATATAGTTTCACATGTTTTGAATTAAAACCCAACTCTTCTTCAACAATCGGGCGACAGATTCATCTTCTCCAACCCTCCCAACACAAACTGCAGAAAATT